>JBBPBX010080964.1:0-16052 GCA_038048925.1 Garcialebias charrua | reverse complement strand
TATACTATATATATATATACACATATATATGTATGCACATAATCCACATTACACATGTTGTGTGACAGGTAATTGCAGAAGTAGTGACATTGAGATTTAATTATTAGTTATTACCAGTTGTGCAGTGTTATTTATTGATTATTTATCCACTCCACCTCCTCAACCCATATCCTGCAGCCCGTTGATGAGTTCTTCCTGTTCTTAAATGACCTGACTGACACTACAGTCACACTACTTACTACTTGTGAGAAAATAAAATGTTCAAGACATTCTGACTTTGTCTTCATTGATGTATTATCACCCAAAAAATGTGTATTTTGGTTTTAGACAGGCTTAGAGTCCAGTTTTTTAGTCCTTTTTATTAAAAACAAATTTGATGATGTTACATTACTGTACAAAATGTATGAGTCAAGCTAAATGAGGCACAGGATTTAAACAGTTTATAGCATTACATCTTCTGACTTTTAAGTCACAGCTTCCTTGACTGCTATTGGAGATTTAAAAACATGTAATCAGTCAGACAAAGATGAAGCAGCTCTTCAACCATCCACACAGAGGGTTTCCATGGATCATCTGTCCTTCGTCCTCAGTGCATCAGTCGAACCACTTGTTTGGTGTTTTGGTGTTTTGATCCGATCTCAGCTCACAAACATCCAGGCTGGACCAGCTGGCTCCCTCCTCATCACTACCTGCGGTGTGCTACAGTGAAAGAAAACATCTCTTATTAAGAGCTGCTACAGTGAGATTCACAAAACCATATGGCAGACATCTGTTGAATATAAAGAGTTTATATTGTCTGATATTTAACTTCAACTCAAGTTTTGTAAACAAACTTGAATTAAAATAACTTGTTTCTAAATCTGCTCTGAATCTCCTGCCTCCTTGTTTGAAACTAAACTGTCAGGTGGCTTTGACTCAAAGTGGGGCTTCTGTAAACACTCAGCCCTAACTGTGATTTCTCCTGCCTCCTTGTTTGAAACTAACATTTGTGTTAATCAGAAACATTGTACACACAAAACACGTTTACTCAACAATTTATCAAGGCTAACTATGTTAGCTGTGTGTTAGCCTATGATGCAGTTTGGTGAACTGAAAACAAACACCGACTTACCTTCAGAGTTATTTATGTAGTTGGACACATAAAGCTTAAATCCTTTGTCCTTCTTAGATGTGGGCGCTTTAGACAAGGTCTGAATAATTTTGTACACATCATTGACCAACTGTTGGCAAGTCCTGCAGAGATCGAGTGAAGCAGAGAAGAACGCCATCCTGTGGCTGTGAACCGGAAGTGCGCCGTCTGTCCCATGAATGCGGAAGTGCTAAAACGGAAGTCGGTGGCATACAGCCTATTGCTTCAACATTAGCAATGGCTGTGTGTCCAAAAGCTAGCTTCCCTCACATTATTATCTGGGCGATCATTTCTAATCAATCCATCCAGCTCGCTTTGAATCCTCTCGTCAGCAACCAAGCACAAAAACGCCTGCACCTCTGCATTTGACCACAGATACATGATTTGACTTTTTTCCGCGCTACGACAATATGAACAAGTAGGCTTTGATGTGATGCGGGCCGAAAACAAGATGGAGGATCCGTTGTTTTGAAAAGACACAACAGACTCCTCCCCCGACCAATCAGTGACCGACAGTGTTTCTGACATCACAGCGCGGCTCGCTTGGACCCTCAAGTGAAAGGGGTCCAGAATTAGGGAGCAGCACGGCTTGTAAGTCTGGTGGAAAATGCGTCCAGCGCGCATCTGGCACGCAATTATTACGCAATATCCTACCCGCGCCGAGCAGTGGAAAAAGGGCATAAGAGTGCCCCTGGACTGGCGCTCGTCTCCCGTTTTTCTTCACCCAACGCTAAGAACACTAAGATTTTTTTTTCTACGATGACTTCGACAAGGACTACAGTCAAGACGTGCCCTGTGTGCGTGATAGGCTACATCTTGTCTTCCGACCCGCATGCCATATGCGAGGGCTGTTTGGGAGCTACTCACGTTCAACAAGCCTTGGAGCCGCATTTCTCCTGCCCCACCTGTGCCCTTTTGATGGCGGAGGAGAGAATACGCTGGTTAAACCTTTTCCACCTGGCGGAGGAAGCGTGTCAGCCGAGAGGAGACGTGTCGCTCGAGGAAATGCTGGAGGAGCTGGTCACGAACACGTCTCCCTTTCCGGAGGGAGCTAGCGGTGGCGATTCGGCCTCTCCTTACGGAGGCTCCGAACCGGCCTCACCCTTCCTCTCTGGCGCAGAGAGAGCTAGCAGCGGCGCTCCGACCTGTCCTCTGGAAGGTACAGAGCCGCCCCAACCTCCCAACGAAGGAGCGGAAACTACTAGCGCCCGAGGTCCAGCCTGCTTTGGAGGTATGGACCCGGTGCCGCCTCTGCGCTCCGTAGCCGGGTCGATGTGCAGCCGAGCACCCTCGCCAGAAGCTGTGCGGAGCCGCCCCAGCCTCCCAACGAGAGAGCCAAAATGGCCAGCGCACGTGGTCCGGCCTACCTTGCGGAGGTTCGGACCCGGCGCCCCCCCACGCTCTGAGGCCGGGTCGACCAGCAGCCGGGCAACGGTGGACTCAACGACGCCCCCGACGGACGTAACGGGCGCGCAGGGCTGTCACACAGATCAAGTTTTTGGAGTGAGAGCAGCGAAGCATGTTGGCTAGCGTATCTCCCCGCCAGTCGCCATCGGCTAGCTCACCGCTAAGCTAACCGACAGGATCCACCAGTGTTCGTCTCAGGTGAGTACAGCGACAAACAATATTGCGCTTCTGGCCCTCAGCATCACGCGCAACTGAAAGCAGGATATAATCGGTACAGCAGCGGACACTATCGCTAACGCAAACAACAAGCCAAAAAAAACGCAACCCGCGGCTGACAAATGTATAAGCGACTGCAGAAAAAAATAAGCCCAAAGTCGCTTAAAAAGCTGACTTGGCAACTGCTTCAGAGACAAATTTTGCTAAAATTGTCCTACGCTCATCTCAGAGTCGCTCGAACAGGTGCGTTAGCACGTCGTCCCCCGCCGGGTAGACCCCCGCTCTGCCCGTGGACCTGTGCATTATCGGGATCAGAGTAGATCCTATCGCCAACAAAAAAGACGATCATCACCCGCCTCTATGTTTGTCGTGCCGCTGCCCCCAGCTTCAGCAAACCGGCATCTGTCCCAGGCCTTTCAGCGACCCGAGACTGTCAGAGGCAAGGGCCGCTAACAGCCTTCATGGCCGAGTCAGCACCAGGACTCTGGTTGTTTTCCTGATAAAGCAGAGCTTGCACTTTGCTGAGTGTTTGTATAAGTTTCACCTCATTGTGGTTAAACTGAAAAATCCTTATGAATGTATCAACTTTATTAGCCCTCACTCTTACTACCTTATAATAAATAAATAAATTAAAATAAATCCAAAATCTTCAGAAGGCAGGCTGTTTGAACTTTTTGGAGAAACAATGAAATCGAAATGTATGAGTGAGCTGTTCAGTGGTCACAATAGCGGTTTTATTGGCTGTTTAATATAGGCTGATGGTCCTCCTTCATCATCTGAGCAGCTGGTTTCAGGCTGTCATCAGCCAACTGGTTGATCCAATGTGAGAGGGGGCTATTCATAAGAAGGAGCTGAATACAGCAGCTCAGACTGAGGAAGTCTTTCGGACAAAAGACGAAACGTTTCTACAATTTTTTTGCTTTGTTTTGTTTTTTGAATGTCCAGAGGACCATACTTAGCTTTTTTAGATTTTTCTACCTGGATTATTGAGCATGCCTCAGGGCTGTTTAATATATTTTGTCATAACTTGTTGTGCAGATGTTTGTCAAATGAAGACAAAAATACACAGAAACTGTCAGAACAGATATGAACATATTTCACTATAATTATCATTCATACTTTGTACAATTCTGCATTTTAAAAATGAACTGTTCAAGAAAAGCTGTATTTCAAAAGCTGTAACCATAATTTAGCTTGTGGAAAATTAGGGAGGATGTATTTATATTAATAATAATCACTTTTATTTTACCAGGTAGGTCAAGTGAAAACCAGTTCTCATTTACAATGAAGACCTGGCCAAGAGGCTGCAGCACTGATCGACAGAAAACTACAATAAAAAAAAGCATGAAAACACAAAACTAATGGCATTAATCCAAAATTTTAAACCTTCTATACAAAAACAAACAAAAGACCGTGACAAGCATTGTAAAACTAAAGCAAAGTGGTCTGGTACTAGTGGTTGTAATGAATTTTTAAAGGAGAGCAAAATGAATGAGCCAAACTTTAAGGTCTGCTGCAGATGAGTCCAGTCATCTGTATGTGCTTTAGGTATGAGGAGATTGATGAGGTTACTAGAACACAAACTGAGATTTGCACTGTGAATAGCTAGAAGGGACTGTAGATAAATTGGGGATTTCCCAATGAGAGTTTTCTAAAAAAAATATACGTTTTTTTTCTTGCCAGAATCAAGAGCTGGCTAGTTTATCAGGGAATACATTTCACAGTGGTGGTGCTGGAAGAAGTCCAATTTACAAACCGGATAAAAGAGCGATATATAACATCCAGTTTGTGAAGGAGTTTTTGAGGCAGAGCTATAAACCGTAATCCACGATCGAAAGCTGTTTTACAGTGTGTGAAGAAAAGAAAAGATTTAAATTGATCATAGATGAAACAAAGCCAGACCAGTCCCCATCAAGTGATACTTCAGTTCTTTTGAAGTCGTTTCAGTCAAAAAGTTACGACTAATTATAAATTAACTGTTGTAGGGAGCTCTTTGAATGGCCTCAGTTTGGAGAAGTAACTTTTAATTCTAATGGTGGGTACAGTTCCACTAATCTCCTAATGCTCTATTAGCGGAAAGAACTTTGGGTTCATCAGATTAGCGTTTTTGATAACTCTGAATACCTTTGGCTGAATAAGCTTCTGCGAAATTTGTATATTTACCGATCGATCTACGTTCCCACCCTCATCTATGGTCATGAGCTTTGGGTTATGACCGAAAGAACAAGATCTCGGATACAAGCGGCTGAAATGAGTTTTCTCCGCAGGGTGGCTGGACTCTCCCTTAGAGATAGGGTGAGAAGCTCAGTCATCCGGGAGGGACTCGGAGTAGAGCCGCTGCTTCTCCACATCGAGAGGAGCCAGTTGAGGTGGCTCGGGCATCTGGTTAGGATGCCTCCTGGACGCCTCCCTGGTGAGGTGTTCCGGGCATGTCCCACCGGGAGGAGACCCAGAGGAAGACCCAGGATACGCTGGAGGGACTATGTTTCTCGGCTGGCCTGGGAACGCCTTGGGATTCCCCCAGAGGAGCTGCTCCAAGTGGCTGGGGAGAGGGAAGTCTGGGCCTCCCTACTTAGGCTGCTACCCCCGCGACCCGACCCCGGATAAGCGGAAGAAAATGGATGGATGGATGGATGGAAATTTGTATCCAATAAGTTCAAATCCGCTATTTATTTTTTTAAAGATACTGTTCTCCACACTAAATTTTACAGGAGAATGGTGATTTACATTGAGCTGTGCAATGCTATGTTATACTATGCAGAGCTAAGCAAAGGTAAGCACCACCCGGTGATGTCACCACCCTCACAGTGCTTTTTTACCCTCTCATATCTACCGCAGTCTGCTACGACTCGAGGAACCCAGAGTAGCACAAGACCATGAAAATGAGGCAAGACTCAGAGACTCAACTGACAGTGTTTATTATTTAGAGTGAAGCTTTGATCATCAGCTGGAGCCCTGAGGAGGAAGAAGGTCAGAGGGTTCTGGCTGGTGAACTGAGATGATGATATTGATCCAATAAGTTTTTGTCTTACAATTTGAGACCAAGGGAAGACTAATATGGCTGGATCCGAGGAGCCAGATAAGCTGTAACCACAAGAAAGGTTTTTAGACTTTGCACGAGAGACAAGCACAGGCAAGAGATAAGCGTAGCATTAGGTAGTGTAGAACCTCATCAAGGTGATGACCGTCAGGTAGCGTTGATTGGCGGCCATCTTGGAGAGGAAAAGCTGCAGCAGATGGTACTCTCACAGTCTCTGACTCATGTCAGTTTAAAGCCAATGACAGAGACTTTAAAGTAAATGTCAAACCATCCATCCGTCCATTATTGTTTACCAGCTTCTCCATTTTTGGGTCACGGGGGTCAAAACCAAACCAAACCAAAAGAGTAAAACAAGTAGTAGTAGTATAGTTAGTTTATAAAAGTAGTTAGCCACAAAGACGATCACCAAAGTGAGTTAAGTCAGTAAATGACACGAAGGAGACGTTCACCACACATTGAAATCGCTGCTTCAGCACAGCAGAGTTCTGCTCGGCCTCTTTGGTGATGAACCATATTAATTTCTGAAAGCTCACCTCTGAACGGTACATGAACACTTGTGATTTATGAACAGTTTTGAGTTGTGTTCACTCACAACACTGGCACATTACAGACAATCTTACAGTGGCAGCAACAGCAGTGTATGAAAAACGTAGCTCGTTATAGCTAATATTTTTAATGGAAATTAGCAGTTAGGGAAGCAAACTTTTTGATTAGCTGTGCTCACTACTGTTTAATTCTGAAACAGGTGAAAAAGGGGGAGTTGAGACTGCATCTTGTTTGCTCTGATGATGGACAATCTAACATAGGAGGTCATGCAGAAATCCACGTGGTTTATGATGTTTGCAGATGATATTGTGATTTGTGGTCAGAACAGGTGGAAGATCATTTGTAGAGGTAGATGTTTGCCCTCAAAAGAGGAGGAATGAAAGTCAGCCGTAGTAAGACAGAGTACATGAGTTTGATGAGAGGGAGGCTGGTGGAACAGTGAGGCTACAGAGAGCAGAGGTCACAAAGGTGCAGGACTTCAAGAACTTGGGGTCAACTGTCCAGGGAAATGTAAAGTGTGTTAAAGAGGTGAAGTTTTGAGTATAACCCACTATAAACTTGCAGATCCAGGATCAAAAACAGATGGAAACCATTAATCATCATTAATTAAGCAAACTTCCTCCATTTGGAAAGGTAAATAAATCTACGGTAAGACAATATTATTTAATTCAAAGTTGATAAAGTTGAATACACTTTACTTGGAGTGGATGGAGAAAAGTTAACTAAAAACCAACTAAATTTGGATTGAATGGAGAAAAATTTAAGGAGGGGTCTTTGACTAAAAGGAGTCAGCAAAGGTCAAAGAAAAAGTTCACAAGACAGTGGTAAGAGCAGCTTTTATGTAAACTACGGTTTGGAAACAGTGGCGGAAATTAAGATGTTGAGCTTCTCGTTAGCAGTGACATGGATGGATGAAATTGGGAATGAGATCATCAGAGGTACAGCACAGGTTGAAGCACTGGGGGATAAAGTTAGAGAGATGGTTTGGAGATGTCCAGACAAATCACAGTGGGTATATTGGTAGAAGGATGTTAGAAATGCAGCTGCCACGGAAAAGACAAAGAAGAGTTATATGGATGCAGTTAGAGAGGACATGGAGGTAGTTGGAGTGAGGACAGAGGATGCAGAGGACAAAGATGGAAGAGGATGATTGGCTGTGGTGATCCCTGAAGAGGGAAAAGCCAAAGGAACAAAAAGACCTACCGGTACATGTATTAATAGTCTCTAAATAGATACCCACTTAAAAAATTGGAACCATCTAGTTAAGGGTGAATGCAAATAAATTCCATTAACTTTTGACTTAAAGTTTGTCATTCCTGTCTTGGAATCAAAGTACTGTAGAAAAGTGAATCACTTAAAGTTCATGCAGGCACAACAAATGTAAACTTCAAGTACCACACCTGATTAAAAAAAAAAAAAAAAAACTATTCAGCTCCTTTAGCAACCAGGAGATTTTATTCACACCTCATTCATGAACCGTTCGTACGCACAGATTTGTGCTTAAACTGTGCTTACGAGTGATTTAGGAGCATATGTGGCATTCAACAATGTTCACGTATCCTACGATTTTTTTCAGATACGAACAAAATCTACGTGTGGTCCGGACCTGTCGTATATTTTACGAGCGGTCCGTCTGCTGTCATCCAGACAGCATTACTCCACAAATAACTTCATATTTCGTTATTTAGGAAATGTTTAGAGTTTAAAAAAGTCACGCACCACAATTGTTTTTGACAATAGGTTCTGTTTGAAGTCGAATTATAATTTTAAATGTAATAATGACTAACGGATTAAAGTATTTAAATGAAAATCAATTTGTTATCAATGCCGTTTTCTAACACTACAATATTAATATGAAGATCTCAAACTGAAATCAACTTAAACCATGAATTAATTTAAGTTTAATTTGCCGCGGTATCGCAGACTTCGGTAAGCCAGACTTTACACAGACTTCCTCCAGCTGCTGTCATAGCTCTGATGTGGCTCAGTCAGTAGAGCACTGCGTCGCAGTTCCGAAGGTCATGGGATCGCCTCCCGTGGGAGGACAACGTTTTTTTTTTTTTTAATTCATTCCAGATTTAAAAAACACAAGAAAACTATTTACAATACAACAAGAAATAAAGCATAAAGCCTTTTTAATTTGGAATGAATAAATAATCTAAAGTAAGAAGGAAAAAAAAAGAATCATACCTTGTGGGACTCGATCCCACGAGGTGTAGAAAAAAGGTTAGGAACAGCTAACAGTGCAATGCTTTAACCAGTAAGCCACCAGTACGCATGCATGTTTCGAGGTCCACATTTATTATAAACAAACTTTCTTTGGTTTTAGCTGGTCATTTACTTCCATGAGTGACGCTGCTAATAAGGACAGATTTTCTTTTCTTGTCCTCAGAGACCACAGAACTTCATCCTCCGCACCGGTAGAGTTCTTCTTTTTTACTTTTCGCTGTCATTTTATGAACGTACACGTTCTGCCTCTGAGGCAGGAAACGTAGCCTTATATGGCGTTTTGAGGGGTGGGAATCATGTAAATAAGCTCACGCGTGCACGCGCAGCTGTTTAGAACAGGTGAGATTCATCAACTTTAAGCAGCCCGTTTACACGCTTTTCCTGTGGATAGAAGAGTTTGTTGGATCTGACGTGGCGTGTTCGTACGAACACTTCGTACGAACAAAAGTAGGAGACATTTAGGATAAGAATACGAACTGTTTCGTGCATGAGGGCCAATGTCATGTTAGTCAAATGGAAATTGTTGTTGTCCTCCCATTACCTCAGAGAGACAATTTACTTCTTTTTTTTAATCATCATGCAAATAACCCAAGCAAACTTCTTCCATTTGGAAATGTAAATAAATATATGTTAAGACACTATTATTTAATTCTATGTTGAATACACTTTACTTGGACAGTAAAATGTTTCAATCTTGAACAACTTTATTGGCAAATTTACAGAAATTCACATGATTAAAATCCAGCAAAAAAGTTATGTTACCATTTTCTTTAAACATTAACACAACATTTTGATAAGTGCTGATGTTGGTGTGTATTCAACAGGACCCTGTTGTTTCTCACTGATGAATTAGCTGCTCCAGTGAAGATTTTGCCATTTTTAAAAGCACTTTAAGTTCCCCCTGTGTGCCAAAGTCCTTATTAATACTTCCCGAGTTTACTTCCTAATGTAGCTATATTGTCTGTTCAGAATAAAATTGATGAAAAAGCACAGTTTGCGAGAGTTTAATGATTCACACACACAAAAAAACACACACATATGTGGCTAAATGAGTGAGCTGCCTGCAATCAGACATGTTTGCCTTAGTTGCCAAGATTAATGTTTTCCATCTGTTTTTGATCCTGGATCTGCAAGTTTATAGTGGGTTTTAGGTCACGCACTACATCTAAACAGTGCCAGAATAAAAATTAGGGCAAACATTTACCCCTTTGACTCAACTCTCCCACCCACAGAAAAGGGTCTGCTCACACTCACTATGTATGACACAACAAAGCACTCTAATCCACTCAAAATGTGAGGGATCTCTATGTCTAATCGTTAAAGGTGAGAAAATAATGCAAACAAACAAAATCGTTGGTTAAGTACTGTAACCTCGGTTTGGAATATGGCTGCCTAGAACGAGCACTGATGGATCCTATCTGTGAGCCTTGTGGTCACCTGGTCGCTGGGGGATGGCGAGATGACACATCGTCCAACGTACTGTGCCGCTCTCACCCCAAGGACAGACAACCAGCTGGGCTCTATCAAAGGAACAGTCGGGAAACCGTGGTCTGTTAGCCCCTCCACCTTGGTGATGGGCGCATAGGTGGAAACTGGCGCCTTCAGCTTCAAGGGTTCTGAGGTCAAACCCAAGAGGTATGTCGCCACCACCGGAAACCGAGGCCAGACTGGGTCCCAGTGGCTGGAGTGCTGGGCGGCAAATCTTCCCACCAGAAAGTTTGTTGATAATGACGCCGCCGGTCTGGGCACGGACAGATTGCACGCTCTCACCATCCTTTGGATAATCTCCGGCAGCACATGGACGAGCTCACCAGCTGCCGGGAGGAGGGTGATGGAGGACGCCTGGATGCCCTGGGGCCCTCCCATCAACGGCAGCTCTGTCTCCTTCTCTCATTTGAGAGGAAAGAGCATGCCTACTGGCTGTCTCAGCTTCAGAGGCGGACACGTCCGAGTCCTGCCTCGCGTTCAAGAAGCCTAGGAACTTGTCCAGCGGGTAGCTCTCTGCTGGCTCTTCTTCGATGGAGGAAAAAAATCTTTAGCCGGCGCTCCTTTTCCTCGACCAGGAGAAGAAGGCTATAACCGTGTTTCCATCTATTTTCATTTCGAATTTTGAGCTAATTTTTGAAATCTCGCAAATATGTAAATACAAATTAATGCGAAGCAGAAGTGTTTCCATCAACTGGCTTGAATCGCATCTACCGGGCCACGCACAGCGTCATTACGTCAGACGTCAGCGTCATTACGTCAGACGTCAGCGTTACGCATGTCTACAGTAAACAGGAAGTAGCGGTTGAAAACAGAACCCGGCCACACGACTCGTCAGAATAGAGAGAATATTTCAGCTATGTGTTGCTATCGGGCAAGTTGTATTTATTCTGTCATGCCAACTAGTTTTAGCGATGTTACATGCAGTGGCGGTTCCTCAGTTAACCACCGGGGGGGCTATTTTCTCAAAAATGAAAAAATAACGTTTCAAGTTTTTCTGGTGTTTATTTATCAAATGCAGATTAAAACTAGGCCAACAGTACAATGAAATGCTCAGATTGAGAACCAACAATTTAACTCACTAAAACAACAAAGAACAAACAAAAAAAAAATACTAAAGCATGCAATAAAGGTACAAAAATAAAGTACCTACAAATGAAAAAGTAATACAAGGTCCTACAAACATAGTAAAAAACAACATGGTAGAATTTCAATGGTGCAACAGGATGTATTTAAATGAATAAGTAGTTCAAGGTTGTAATTTAAGCTACTTAGATGTTATTACTGTTTTTCTCTTACATTTTATTGGTGGATGTAACTGGGACCCTGTGTACATAATCTTGTTTCATCACATGTACCACATGTGGTGCAAATGGCAATAAAGATTCTCTGACTGATTTTGTGCTTTTCAATTATGCTAAATATGAAAGGGTGGGTTTTGGCACCTTTCTCTTCCATATGAATAATAAAATATTGGGCATGGACAATATTTATTTTTCCTGGTATTCAAGAGGATAGGGAAATGGCTAGTCAGCTTTCTAATTATTTAACATCTAACAATTTATGAGTATATGTGTACATTTAATAGCAACAATTCAAATTGACATTGTAATTAGAAAGATGTAGTGCTCCTCACTTTTTCAAAATACAGAACTAATATGATGAAAAACATTGTACGGTAAAAGACATGCATTTAGCTGCTCACCTCTGTAGCTGCTCACCTCTGTAGCTATCCTCTGTAGCTATCCTCTGACGTTCACCAGGGCCCAGTGTGCGGCGTTTCTTAGCCATCTGGGATACACTGCCACTGTGTTCGCCACAAATAGTAGGGAGTGAGTCTCTGCAGGACCATAAGAGAACAGTGTTCATATTTTAGTCACCAGGTAAAATAACAAGAAATGTGAAGTAGTTCAATCATAAGACATTAACAAAATACTGTATCAGTAATATTAAACAGCACAACATACACATTAATTTCAATTTACCGGTACCTGATTTTTTGAATGTGGTCTGTGAACTGCTGCATGATTCTCTGAACAAAGACTGAGTCGATGGTCCGCTTCTGGAGTTGGTTGTAGAGAATGTCCACATGAGGCATGACCAGATGGAACAGTTTCAGGAAAAAGCTGAAGCTATCATCCTCCAGCAGCCTCACAAAGCCTCCAGCTTCTCTAACAGTGGTAGGATCAAACTGTCCTGAGTCCCTGATGGTTTCAAAACACTGGAGCAGTTTTTCTTTGTGTTCAAAAACAGTGTTCACAGCTCGGCTGTGGAAGTTCCACCTCACTGTGCTTGCTCTTGGAACTCTGTGGGCCACCACTTCATCGAGAATACTGGTTCTCTTTGGCGATCTTGAAAAAAAGCCGGAGAATCCAGCCAGGTCTGAGAAGAAAATATTCACTTTTGAGATATGGGAAGTCACCTGCTGCATGATAAGATTAAGCTGGTGAGCATAGCAGTGATATATATATAGTGTGCATTTACATAGACATCTTGGATCTTCTTCTGTACACCACCTGTGGCTCCTCTCATGACACTCGCACCATCATATGCTTGTGAAATGAGCTTGCTCTTCTGGTCATCAGGGAGAATGGAGCTCAACCTTTCCAGAATAAAAATAATAACCTTTCAAATAATTATATAATCACTGTTTCATAACATGAAAAATTCAAACTATTTAATGCTTAAATCTTTCTGCTACTTGATTTATTTAAGTTTAGTGTCTTTGAAACAACAGCACAACTTATAATGAAACTAAAGTTTAACTAAACTAAACTAAAACTAAAGTTTATTTATTCATTCAGATTTATTCATCAGAAAATTTGCAACTGCTGCTAAACGAAACGAGACAAAAGTTAACTAACACAGACAGACACTCTGAGGAGTAAACAGTTCATGAGCTGAAGATGAACAGACAGGAGTCGTCTTCACACATTCGGGTTTATAACTAGCAAGTAGCAACTTTTATAATGTTGCAGACAGTACACCACAACCATGAGCACAGCTACTAGCTACTGTGACTGACTGCAACAACCACCGTCCCACACACACCACCATGTCCCGAACACAGATGAAAACAGCTCAAACTTTGCTCATGTGTGCTCAGCGATTTATTAAACTCACTAATTATTACTTGCTTACCTGTGTAGAAAGGCACCATTAATAATTACAGCTGTTTCAACGTCGCTACTCGCTAGTTGTCCGTGTGATGATCAGGTCTGACTGTAAACAGAGAGAATCCCCCGCTCCCCCCCCTCCTTGGCTCGAACCGGAAGTGCTGTCGATCCGTGGCATAAGAGACCATAGATATCATATATACACTAGATCAGTGTTTTTCAACCTTTTTTGAGCTAAGGCACAGTGTTTTCATTGAAAAAATCACGAGGCACACCACCAACTAAAATTGTAAACAAAGATACTCTGTATCCACCTATATTAAATATATAGTCATTCTTATCAAAGTGTCTTGTAACAATATAGGAGTTATTAGTCAGTTTACTGACTTACCTATAGTTTAGACGTGCAAGTCTGAGCAGACTTTATCTGCACAAACTTGCCACCAAGTTCACGGGGTCTCAACTTTTTCAGAATAAATCAACAAATCTAACGATGTGATTAGCCAGTAATGTAATTTCACGCTTAGACTTCAATTTATGTTGGTCTACCAAAAGAATAGACCTTTTATTGAAACTATCACAAGAATTACATTAACATTTGTATCGATATTAGCTCTGATTTAATAACTACGTTGACAAGAATTCAAATTAAAACAAACAGACAATTAAAACTTAACTGTTGGCACAAAACTTGACAGATTAATAGCTTATGAAAAATAAGAAATAGGAGGAAGGAGTTCTGGAGCTAAGTTAAGCTAAAGTTGTTTACTTTGAACCAGACTGGGTGACACCGTTTCCCCCACACGAGCAGACTGGCTGGGCTCCCGCACGTTCAAACACACCACGGCTCTTTACCTGTTGGAGGTTCGTCTCTTGGAGACAAGAGTGGAGAAGTTTGTGGACACACACGTGGATGGGTTTGTCCAGTGGCCGTCCAGTTGGACTTCAGCGTGAGTGCTGATTCACGATACGAGGAACTCGCCTCCCTCGGCAGGGACCAACGGTCGAGCGCACAGACTGACTTTCAAAATAAACTTTAGAAAACAAATTCTTCCAGAACAGCGACAGGATCACAGTAAGGCTTTGCTATGATCCTAGCGGAGACGTGGGTCGTTGACATATGACCGGGCCGACTCCAGCTTTCCCAGGGAGGAGAGCAGGTTGACTCCTCGTTCTCCTCCAAACTCTAAACCAAAATCCAGGAAGTGCCCCTTAAGAAGGGGGTGTGACTTAGTCCCATACTTCCTGCTGATTGGTTGTTGCACCCCTAGAGAGGGTGTGACTTTGCAAATGAGTGAGTTTGAGTGACAGATGATAGGGTAGACAAAACATAGAAAACATACGTGAGAAGATGCAGGTGCATGTGCACAAGTCCGTACTTTGTTTTGAGAACTGATTCATTGTTTTTAGAAAGGACGGGAGACCGAAAGCAAGCTATGTCTAGCACTTTTCCTTTGAAACAAAAACAGTTCAAACAAATACGAAGGATTGTTCCTTCAACTTTCGACACTTATTCTGCCTAGAGCAGACAGTTCAAAACATGATCATTCTGAGATGTTCTCTTAACTTTGTCATATTTAAAATATACCAGTTTAGTAAAATCATCATTGAAATGACAAAAATACTGTTTGATCAATTCTGAATTAACACACATTAAAGAGAAAGTTCAATCTGATTAATTAGTGTCCATTAATTCATAATAATTGTTAAAATATATAAGTGTCCATCTGTCTCCTTGAGGTTCAAGCAAGTGTAACACTGAGTGATTCAGAGAGGTGTAGAGAGGTGTACTTGAAGGTCAAGACAGAAATATCAGAGGCTAGGTGTATCACTACACTTGAATAGGAATGAAATGAACACAAAAATGTATTTGTATCATATTTTATATTTCTTATTTCAAATTGCACTTAACATGTCTTCAAAAATACACCCGAACAGTGCCACAACAATGTGGTCTTAACTTTAAAGAGGTTGTAGAAAACTTCAAAGTGTTTTACAAACTAATTCTGTCCACAAGCATTCTGTTAGCCATTCTCTCTACAATTTACTCACTCAGTGTGAAACCTGTGCATGTTTGAATGAACACAAAGATATTCTGGCAGGAATTGAAGAAAGACACACACTAAGCTCTTCCTCAACAGCTCTCAGTCTCTCTCTGTTTTTAGTTTTTTGCTAGCTAGATGCAATGCTGTCACCGCTACATGTCACGTTCATGCATCACTAATTCTCTTGTTGTAATGTGCAATGCTATGTTCCATACTGCCATGTATCTAGTGATAAGGAAATTACATGATTACGCCGCTAGACACTACTACAGCACAGACACTCGAAAATGGCATATTATTTGCAGATAATTAATTCGTTTTCAAAAAATCTTTTTAGAACAGTTAAGTGAAATTGGATAATTTCCACGGCACACCTGACAATCACTCGCGGCACACTAGTGTGCCACGGAACAGTGGTTGAAAAACACTGCACTAGATACCGCATAGCTTGCTCCGGGGCAAGATTTAGGGCGGCCATCTTGAAGGCGTCCACCGCTACACTCAGCCTTATGTATTTGGCTGGCACAATAAAGTATCAGCGCATTTAATCAATCATAACACGCTGAATAGTAATGTTATTGTCACATGTTTAAATTTTAGGCATACAGCTATTAAAACTGCATGTATAGGAACGTATAGTTTAGCATATTTAAATAATTTTGGTGGAATACAATACTGTACTTTAATATATGTTTAGAAAGATACAACCAAAGATGCAATTTATTCACACACACATTATGTATACATATTCAGATACTGTAATAATACATATATATTCAGATAAGCATATATATAACTATATAAATACATACTACAGTATATATATATATATATATATA
>JBBPBX010080962.1:5151-16052 GCA_038048925.1 Garcialebias charrua | reverse complement strand
CATCAAGAAAATGAAGCCTTCATCCTGCGCCCTGGATCCCTTCCCCTCGTCTCTCATAAAATCCAATCACTTTGCAATAAGCCCATTAATCACACAAATAATAAACAAGTCTCTACAATCTGGTCATGTTCCACTGCCTCTAAAAACTGCCATCATTAGGCCTCTTCTGAAAAAATCTAATTTGGATCCCGACAATTTTTCTAACTACCGCCCAATTTCCCACCTCCCATTTCTGTCCAAAGTGCTGGAGAAAACAGTTGCTGCTCAGCTGCAGGACCACCTACAACAACACTCTCTGTATGAGAAGTTCCAGTCTGGATTCAGAGCAGCTCACAGTACTGAGACTGCACTGCTGAGAGTAACAAATGATGTCCTCATGGCTGCTGACACTGGTTCTCCCTCCATCCTTGTCCTCCTTGACCTCACTGCAGCCTTCGACACTGTGGACCATAGTATCCTCCTCCACCGTCTTCATGTGGAGGTCGGTCTCTGTGACACTGTCCTGGACTGGTTCAATTCTTTCCTCTCCAATAGGCTGGAATGTGTTAGCCTTGGCAATGCCACTTCCCAGACAGTCGGTGTCTCCTGTGGTGTCCCTCAGGGGTCAGTTCTGGGGCCCCTGCTGTTTTCCCTCTACATGCTGCCTTTAGGTCAAATTATTAATCAGTTCAACATTTCTTTTCACTGCTATGCCGACGACACACAGCTTTACATCAGGACTGGAACATCATCATCATCCCTATCTCCGTCTTCACTCACTGTTCTCTCTGCCTGCCTGGAGGAAATAAAGGCATGGATGAATCAGAATTTTCTTCAATTAAACTGCTCGAAGACTGAGGCCATATTGATTGGCACCCCTCACCAGATACAAACATCAACTTTAACAACAATCTCCTTCTCTGGTCAAGACATCCCCCTCTCCACCTCTGTTACAAATCTTGGAATAAAAATGGACTCTCATCTTACATTTGAAAATCACATTAAGCATCTGTTTAAAACCTGCTTCTTCCATCTTCGAAACATCTCCAGACTTCGCCCATCTCTGACTTTTCCTGATGCTGAGAAACTCGTCCATGCCTTTGTCTCCTCCAGGCTCGACTACTGCAACTCCCTGTTTATTGGTATCCCTGGCAAAAACCTTCAGAAACTTCAATACATTCAAAACAGTGCAGCAAGGATTCTGTTGAGAGTTCGTAAATTTGAACATATTACACCCATTCTCCATAACCTCCATTGGCTTCCTGTCACCTACAGAATTCAGTACAAAACTGCTCTCATTACCCATCAATGCTTGCACGGCACTTCACCTGACTATCTAAAGGACATTCTTGCACCATATTCATCCACCCGGTCTCTACGATCACAGAACAGTAATTTCCTTCATATTCCTCGGACCAAATTGAGGACCATGGGAGACCGAGCATTCTGTGTGGCTGCCCCCCGCCTGTGGAACTCCCTCCCTGACGACCTGAGAGCTCCACAGTCACTGGTTGACTTTAAAAGCAGCATAAAGACCTTTCTTTTTAAGCAAGCCTATTCTGCCTCCACATGATTTTATCTTTGATCTTAGCTGATATCATTATTGATTTTACTTGATTTTATCACTTGTTTTATTTTATTTATTTTTTAAGCAAGCCTAATCTGCATCCACATGATTTTATCTTTGATCTTAGTCGATATTATTATTGATTTTATTTGATTTTATCACTTGTTTTATTTTGATCTTTGCTTTGTTACACTTTGTAGCACTTTGAGATTTTTATTAATGAAAAGTGCATTATAAATGGAATTCATTATGTTGTTCCCTCCCAACGACACAACCTCAAACCACTGCATCAACCTTTCTGCTCTAGCCCTGTCTGAAAAACAAAAAGTCACAAATCTGGGAGTGATAATGGATCCTTCCATGAAACTCAACAGTCATGTAAACATGATCGTTAAATCCTGTTTTTTCCAGCTGAGGCGACTGTCTAAGCTGAAGCCCATATTATCAAAAAATAACCTGGAGACAGTAATACACACATTTATTACATCTAGGCTTGATTACTGCAGTTCACTCCTGTTTGGTATCAGTGAGACACCATTGCACGATTACAACTGGTTCAGAACGCAGCTGCTCGATTTTTAACCAATACACGCAAAAGGGAGCACATTACACCAGTCTTGGCCTCCCTGCACTGGTTCATCATCGAATCCAGTTCAAAATTCTCCTGTACGTCTACAAATCACTGAACAGCCTCGCCCCCGCCTATCTCTGTCACGGTCAGCGGCCCCGCTGACTCTCCTCCCTTTAGCCTGACCTCACACTTACTCCCTTCTGTCCACAGTCATGTAATTTTACCATTTAGAGTCAGAGTCAGAGAGTCTTTATTGCCATTTGCACCGCATGTGGTACATGTGATGAAAACGAGATTATGTACACAGGGTCCCAGTTACATCCAACAACAAATGCAAGAGAAAAACAGTAATAACATCTAGAATTAACTAAGAAAAACATCAACTAGTAATACACTAAGCCCTAATATAGTGGAAAAACATCATTATAAACAGCAGCACGAACATGAGTCTGTATGAGCAGATGGTCACAGATGAACACAGCAACAAGAAAACAGATCAGCATCAGCATGATGTGATATTTTGCAGTGTTTATTTTTATTTTATTTTTATTTATTCATTCATGAGTCTAACAGCCTCAGGGTAGAAGCTGTTCCTCAGTCTAGTGGTTCTACATTTGATGCTCCTCAACCTCCGTCCTGAGGGGAGTGGGGCAAAGAGTGAGTGTGCTGGGTGAGTGAGGTCTTTCATGATGCAGGTGGCTCTTTTCCTGCATCTGGAGGTGTAAATGTCTGTGATGGTGGGGAGACTGACTCCAACAGACTTCTGTGCAGCCTTCACCACTCTCTGTAGAGCTTTCCTCTCTTCAACTGTGCAGCCTCCATGCCACACGTTGATGCTGGAGCACAGGACGCTCTCCACTGCACACCTGTAGAACGAGGTGAGAACTGGGCTGCTCAGACCAGCACGTCTCAGCCGTCTGAGGAAGTAGAGTCTCTGATGACCTTTCTTGATCAGGCTGGTGGTGTTGTTGCTCCAGCTGAGGTTATCATTCATGTGTACACCCAAGTATTTGTAGCTGGAGACCACTTCCACTGCAGACCCACCTATTTTCAGTGGGGTGGGTGTGTTTGTTCCTTCTGAAGTCCACAATCATCTCCTTTGTCTTCTTCACATTCATGTGAAGATTATTCTCTTTGCACCAGCTCTCCAGATGTTCCACCTCCTGTCTGTAGCTGGACTCATCATTGTTTGTGATGCATCCCACCACCGCTGTATCATCTGCAAACTTAACAATATGACAGCCTGGAAGTGTGGCTGTACAATCATATGTGAGCAGAGTGAACAGAAGGGGGCTCAGCACACATCCCTGAGGAGAGCCAGTGCTGAGGGTTATGGTGGAGGAGGAGAAGTTGTGGATCTTCACGGACTGTGGTCTGTCTGTTAAGAAGTCTAGTACCCAGTTACAAATGGAGGGGCTTAGTCCAAGTGTGGATAGTTTGTCTATCAGAGTTTGGGGGATCATGGTGTTGAAGGCAGATGTGAAGTCCACAAAGAGCAGACGCACGTATGAGTCCTTCTGATCCAGGTGGGTGAGAGCAGTGTGGACCACGGAAGAAATGGCGTCCTCTGTTGATCGGTTCTCACGGTATGCATATTGATGAGGGTCCTCGTTGATGTTGACGGCTGTCTTGATGTGGGACATGACCAGTTTCTCAAAACATTTAGCGACTATCGGGGTGAGGGCCACCGGTCTATAGTCATTCAGACCAGTCACTGTGGAGCTCTTTGGAACTGGGATGATGGTGGCGGTTTTCAGGCAGGTGGGAACTGACTCCAGTGCAAGTGAGGTGGTGAAGATGTCAGCCAGCACCTCACAGAGTGAGGTAATCCCAGTAATGCCCGTCACCCTTCCTCTGCTCCTGTCTCCCTGCACCATGCCTTCCTGCTTAATCTTCATGTTCTTTGTTCCTCTGCCCTTCTGATTTTTGTTCTGTTCTTTGTGTGATTTGTTTCTTGTTGTAACTTTGTCTCTCTCATTTCTTTTCACTCCCTCCTCCCTGATTCTACTCTTCTACTCACTCTTTCTGCCCCTCATGTCATTGTTTGTTTTTCCTACTGTGTTTTGCTTTTCACCCATCTGTCATTGCTCACAGCCTCTCCTGTCAGTCAACTGTTCACCACACTCCTTATGCCTCAGCTTAGCAATCAGTCTTCATTTCTTCCACCTGTTCTGCTCAGCATTTAAACTCCTGCCATCTACCTCCAACCTGTCCAGTCATTGTTATTTGGTTTCAGCGCTGTTCTCTGTTCTCACAGACAACATGGTCCTTCTGTACCCATCCTGTTTGGCAGTCTGTTAGTTTGATAGTTTTTGCTGCCACGCCAGCTTTTGTTTTGTGTTGTTTAAAAATAAATACGTTTTATTTTAAAACAAATCTCCTGCTTCAATCATCTTGCCTGCATTTTGGGTTCAAACCTAACGGATAGTGACAATCTCTCGGATTTGATACACCCATATGTCCCACCACGTGCTTTGAGGTCAGAGGACCGGGTACTTTTAAGTGTTCCAGGAACTTGTCTTAAACACAGAGGTGACAGGGCGTTCTCTGTAGCAGGACCAAGATTCTGGAACGAGTTACCGCTACTTGTCAGACAGGCCCCTCCCTCGCAGTTTTCAAATCCCATTTAAAAACTCACTACTATTCTGTTGCTTTCAACACCAGCTGATTTGTATTTGATTGTTTTATTTATGATCTGCAATGTTTTTATGTCTTTCGTGTTGTACTTCCCTGTGTGTGTTGCCTGTTGTTTGTTTGTTTGTCCAGCACTTTGGTTTGGACTTGTTCCTGTTTAAAGTGCTTTATAAATAAAATGGTATGGCATGGTATGGTGAAGATGAGAAAAAGAGTAAAATCAGAGAAGAAGATCAAATGGTGGAAGCTGAAGAAGGAAGAATGTTGTGAGAAATTCAGAGAGGAGCTGTTAAAGGCTCTGGGTGGTAAGAAAGAGCTTCCAAGTGACTGGGCTACTACAGCAACAGTAATTAGAGAGACAGGTAGGAAGGTACTTGGTGTGTCATCTGGACAGAGAATGGATGATAAGGAAACCTGGTGGTGGAATAGTGAAGTGCAGGACGCCATTCAAAGAAAGAGATTAGCCAAGAAGAAATATGACAGTGAGAGGACTGAAGAGAGGAGACAGGAATATAAGGAGATGGGACATAGAGCAAAGAGGGAAGTAGCTAAGGCAAAGCAGAGGGCGTACAATGAGTTGTATGGGAGACTGGACACTAAAGAGGGCGAGAAGGACTTGTACCGATTGGCAAGACAGAGGGATCAGGCTGGAAAGGATGTGCAGCAGGTTAGGCTTATTAAAGATGGGAATGGGAATGTTCTAACAAGTGAGGAGTGTGTGATGGGAAGATGGAAGGAGTACTTTGAGGAGCTAATGAATGAAGAGAATGAAAGAAGAGTAGAGGTCATAGAAAAAAACTGGACTGATTTCTAGATTGGACTGGTAATTGTCAACAACCCGGATGTCCAACTGAATCATCTAAGTTTTTAAAGAGAAGTGCTGTTCCGTTTAAGGTGGGATGGATTCCATCTCTCTGCATCATACCGGGTTTTCTCCAAAATTTACTCTAGTTGTCTACAAATCCTACGTTGTTTTCAGAGCACCACCTAGACGCCCAGTGGTTCAAAGCAGAAATATGGCTAAACATGTCATCACTGGACAGGTTGGGGAGGGGGCCAAAGAAAACTACTGAGTCAGACATGGTTTTTGTGAAGTTATAAACTGAAGCAACATTACTTTTAGCGATCTCTGATTTGCGTAGCTGAGTGTAATTTTCGCCGCTGTGAATAATGATTTTACTGTATTTAGTGTTAGCTTTAGCCAGTAGTTTCAGGTGGGATTCAGTGTTGCTTGCTGTGGCCCCTGGAATGCATTTGACTGTGGTTTGAGTAACAGGTGCCACGTTTCAGACCACAGAGCTGCCAACAATGAGAGTCTGCTGTTCAGCTGGCATCTCACTAAGCACGGAAAACTGATTTGAAAGTTGAATGGGTCTGTGATTGACCAAGGGCCTAGTTTTAGTATTGTTTTTTATTTGGACTGTCACACAGTCGTGAGATGTGCTGTAGGAGTGACAGATAGCTTCAAGGTGGAGGTGGGAGTGCATCAAGGATCGGCTCTGAGCCCCTTCTTGTTTGCTCTGGTGATGGACCGACTAACAGATGAGGTCAGGCAGGAATCCCCATGGACTATGATGTTTGCAGATGACATTGTGATCTGTGGTGAGAACAGGGAACAGGTGGAAGAGAACTTGGAGAGGTGGAGGTATTCTCTTGAAAGAAGAGGAATGAAAGTCAGTCGTAGTAAGACAGAGTACATGTGTGTGAATGAGAGGGAGGAGGTGGAACAGTGAGGCTACAAGGAGCAGAGGTCACAAAGGTGCAGGACTTCAAGTACTTGGGGTCCACTGTCCAGGAAAATGGGGAATGTGGTAAAGAGGTGAAGAAGAGAGTCCAGGCAGGATGGAGTGATGGAGAAAAGTTTCAGGAGTGATTTGTGACAAAAAGGTGTCAGCAAAGGTCAAAGGAAAAGTTTACAAGACAGTGGTGAGACCAGCTATGTTGTATGGTCTGGAGACAGAGACATGGACAAAAAGACAGGAGACAGAGACATGGACAAAAAGACAGGAGACAGAGACATGGACAAAAAGACAGGAGACAGAGACATGGACAAAAAGACAGGAGACAGAACTGGAAGTGTCAGAAATGAAGATGTTGAGGTTCTCCTTAGGAGAGACAAGGATGGATAAGATCAGGAATGAGATCATCAGAGGTACAGCACATGTTGAACAACTGGGAGATAAAGTTAGGGAGGACACACTGAGATGGTTTGGACATGTCCAGAGGAGGGACAGTGGTTTGGACATGTCCAGAGGAGGGACAGTGGTTTGGACATGTCCAGAGGAGGGACAGTGGTTTGGACATGTCCAGAGGAGGGACAGTGGGTATATTGGTAGAAGGATGTTAGAAATGCAGCTGCAGGAAAAAGACAAAGAGGAGACATATGGATGCAGTTAGAGAGGACATGGAGGTAGTTGGAGTGAGGACAGAGTGAGGTGGAGGATGACTCCTTGTGGAGACGCCTGTAGACGGAACATCCAAAAGAAGAAGAAATGTTCAGGTTTAACCGTCACACTGATGATGAGGAACTCATCAAACTTCTTCCACTCTGCGTATCTTCAGTTCTGCAGAGAACTCCAGCAAAGATGATCATAAATAATATAATAATCAATAATCACGAGGTGGCTGATCATAAATATTATAATAATTAATAATGTTCTTGGCCTAAAGTCCCCTGGTGTCCTCTGCACTCAACAACAAGCTGATAGATGCTGCTGCACAGCTCCTGATGAAACACACTCAGAACTCTGCAGAGTTCAAGTCTCCAACTAGTTTCCAACAGTCAAAGCCCAGTGAGATACAAAAATAAATAATAATAATAATAATAATAAGTGTTATGTATTGGCTCTCTGCTTTAAATCCATCCACCACCAGGTGGAGCAGTGGGCAGCTTTGGAAAGCACCTGGGGAGCAACTGGGGATAATGTGTCCTGCTCAGAGACACCATGGAATGTGCAATGACCGGGGATTGAACCCGGGACCATCGGGTCCCGAGTCAACTGCCCTGCCCCTACACACTTTCTTCTGAAAATGTTTGGGTTCAAAGCAACTAAAGTCCAAATAAAAACTGAAGGAGCTTCAGAAAAGTTGAAGAGCTGATTGATTTAAAGAAACTCTGTGGATGTTTGGAGGCAAAACAATTAAAAATGACATAAAATAAATGGAGGATGGCTCAAGACTTATGCACAGGAGTGTATATTTGATGTGAAACTGAAGGAACTCGGCTGAGATCAGCTCAGATGATCGAGTTCAGGTGAAGCAGCTTGAGTTGGGAAGAAACTACGAGCACACACAAGCATTTACCACAAAAGTTTCACAAAGCGATGGAACATGGGCCAAAGATCTTGTTGTTTATCAAATGAAACCTAAATGTTGTTTATCACATGAAACCTAAATGTTGTTTATCACATATCAAATGAAACCTAAATGTTGTTTATCACATGAAACCTTAATGTTGTTTATCAAATGAAACCTAAATGTTGTTTATCAAATGAAACCTAAATGTTGTTTATCAAATGAAACCTAAATGTTGTTTATCAAATGAAACCTTAATGTTGTTTATCAAATGAAACCTAAATGTTGTTTATCAAATGAAACCTAAATGTTGTTTATCAAATGAAACCTTAATGTTGTTTATCAAATGAAACCTAAATGTTGTTTATCAAATGAAACCTAAATGTTGTTTATCAAATGAAACCTAAATGTTGTTTATCAAATGAAACCTTAATGTTGTTTATCAAATGAAACCTAAATGTTGTTTATCAAATGAAACCTAAATGTTGTTTATCAAATGAAACCTTAATGTTGTTTATCAAATGAAACCTTAATGTTGTTTATCAAATGAAACCTTAATGTTGTTTATCAAATGAAACCTAAATGTTGTTTATCAAATGAAACCTTAATGTTGTTTATCAAATGAAACCTAAATGTTGTTTATCAAATGAAACCTAAATGTTGTTTATCAAATGAAACCTTAATGTTGTTTATCAAATGAAACCTAAATGTTGTTTATCAAATGAAACCTTAATGTTGTTTATCAAATGAAACCTTAATGTTGTTTATCAAATGAAACCTAAATGTTGTTTATCAAATGAAACCTAAATGTTGTTTATCAAATGAAACCTTAATGTTGTTTATCAAATGAAACCTTAATGTTGTTTATCAAATGAAACCTAAATGTTGTTTATCACATGAAACCTTAATGTTGTTTATCAAATGAAACCTTAATGTTGTTTATCAAATGAAACCTTAATGTTGTTTATCAAATGAAACCTAAATGTTGTTTATCACATGAAACCTTAATGTTGTTTATCACATATCAAATGAAACCTAAATGTTGTTTATCACATGAAACCTTAATGTTGTTTATCAAATGAAACCTAAATGTTGTTTATCAAATGAAACCTAAATGTTGTTTATCAAATGAAACCTTAATGTTGTTTATCAAATGAAACCTAAATGTTGTTTATCAAATGAAACCTTAATGTTGTTTATCAAATGAAACCTAAATGTTGTTTATCAAATGAAACCTAAATGTTGTTTATCAAATGAAACCTAAATGTTGTCTGGTCTGTTTTGCTGCAGGTGGTTCGTCCAGTTCGTCCTCACCTGGTTGGCTGAGAACGAGGACGTGTCCATGGACTTCATGCACGCAGCGCTGGACAGAGACAAGAGGGAGGGGGTCAGTGAGACATTTGTTTTCAAACTGAAGCTGAACTGAAGCTGAACTGAAGCTGAAGCTGAACTGAACTGAAGCTAAAGCTGAAGCTGAAGCTGAACTGAAGCTGAAGCTGAACTGAAGCTGAACTGAAGCTGAACCTGAACTGAAGCTGAACTGAAGCTGATGCTGAACTGAAGCTGAACTGAAGCTGAAGCTGAAGCTGAACTGAAGCTGATGCTGAACTGAAGCTGAACTGAAGCTGATGCTGAACTGAAGCTGAACTGAAGCTGAAGCTGAACTGAAGCTGAACTGAAGCTGAACTGAAGCTGAAGCTGAAGCTGAACTGAAGCTGAACTGAAGCTGAACTGAAGCTAAAGCTGAAGCTGAAGCTGAACTGAAGCTGAAGCTGAACTGAAGCTGAACTGAAGCTGAACTGAAGCTGAAGCTGAAGCTGAACTGAAGCTGAAGCTGAAGCTGAAGCTGAACTGAAGCTGAAGCTGATGCTGAACTGAAGCTAAAGCTGAAGCTGAAGCTGAACTGAAGCTGAAGCTGAACTGAAGCTGAAGCTGATGCTGAACCTGAACTGAAGCTGAACTGAAGCTGATGCTGAACTGAAGCTGAACTGAAGCTGAAGCTGAAGCTGATGCTGAACTGAAGCTGAACTGAAGCTGATGCTGAACTGAAGCTGAACTGAAGCTGAACTGAAGCTGAACTGAAGCTGAAGCTGAACTGAAGCTGAAGCTGAAGCTGATGCTGAACTGAAGCTAAAGCTGAAGCTGAAGCTGAACCGAAGCTGAAGCTGAACTGAAGCTGAAGCTGAAGCTGAACCTGAACTGAAGCTGAACTGAAGCTGATGCTGAACTGAAGCTGAACTGAAGCTGAAGCTGATGCTGAACTGAAGCTGAACTGAAGCTGATGCTGAACTGAAGCTGAACTGAAGCTGAACTGAAGCTGAACTGAAGCTGAACTGAACTGAAGCTGAAGCTGAACTGAAGCTGAAAAGCTGAAGCTGAAGCTGAACTGAAGCTGAAGCTGAACTGAAGCTGAACTGAAGCTGAACTGAAGCTGAAGCTGAAGCTGAACTGAAGCTGAAGCTGAAGCTGAAGCTGAACTGAAGCTGAAGCTGATGCTGAACTGAAGCTAAAGCTGAAGCTGAAGCTGAACTGAAGCTGAAGCTGAACTGAAGCTGAAGCTGAAGCTGAACTGAACTGAAGCTGAACTGAAGCTGAACTGAAGCTGAACTGAAGCTGAACTGAAGCTGAAGCTGAACTGAAGCTGAACTGAACTGAAGCTGAAGCTGAACTGAAGCTGAAGCTGAACTGAAGCTGAACTGAAGCTGAAGCTGAACTGAAGCTGAACTGAAGCTGAACTGAAGCTGAAGCTGAACTGAAGCTGAACTGAAGCTGAACTGAACTGAAGCTGAACTGAAGCTTAACTGAAGCTGAAGCTGAACTGAAGCTGAAGCTGAACTGAAGCTGAAGAGCTGAACT
>JBBPBX010080960.1:0-16053 GCA_038048925.1 Garcialebias charrua | reverse complement strand
CGGTCAGTCTCGATTCCGGTAAGGAGAGGGCACCCAGCCTTAGAACTAAAGGGTCCTTAGGTTCCAGTTATGTCGGAGCTAGTCTTAGCGTGTTTACCTACCCAGCATCTCGCTGTGTCCGCCTTGATCGACCAGAAGTAACGGCAGTTCCGTTTGGTTTTCTAAATAAAATATTCCTCAGAAGGAATTTTTATTAAAAAGTTTGGAGCTTTTAAGCTTGGTAGGATGTACAGCGACGTACTGTAAATCCGAACTGAGAACAAGGCCGTTGGCTCATGGCCACCGTTCACAGCTCAGTCCAAGAAAATCTCATCTCAACTCAATCATTTCAGGCTTGTGAGAACCTTTGAAGAAAGCCTGACTCATACTTGCCCCTTCCCTAGAAGTTAGTGGAAGTAGGAGGAGGAATAAGAATTAGAAAGCAGACGCCAGTTTTATGATTTAAGCTGATTAACTGTCTTAACACTTTTAAACAAAATACTGAAAAGATCATGTTGATCTGTCCTTGGATTAAACAGAGTCCTTTGATTATCAAAATATTGAAAATAATAATGATAATAAAATAAAACAAGATTCTTTTTTGATTATTTGCATTAGGACAAAAATAAAGAGTCTCTTGGTGAGATAATTTGTGTCCTGGGTTCAAATTAATGGGATAACAGTGTTCTGTCCTTTACTGGAGCTTTTCAGAGAAAGAGGGCACTACATAATGTGGTAATATTATTTATTCCTGAAGATCCTTGATCCCAAATACAACCCACCACCAGCATTTGTTTTGAGCGTCCTCGTTAGGTAGAGTCCATGTAAGTCTTTGGGTCTGCCTTGGTCTTCCACCTTTTCTTTTCCTGTGTGGGTTTCAGTCCATTGCTTTTGTTATGACATTATGAGCTAATTTGGTTCAATTAAATTCAGTTTATTTATATAGTACCAAGTCCCAACAGAAGTTGTCTCAGGGCACTGAACAGAAACATTCACATACATGAAAAAATAGCCAATTAAGTAAAAGTTATTAATCTAAGGAAGCCAACTGATTGTGTTGAATCTTCACTTTGTCGCAGTCTGGGGATGATCCAGGACACGCTGGAGAGACTACATCTCTTGGCTGGCTTGGGAACGTCTTGGAATACTCTAAAAAAGCTAAGTCTGGTCCATTGGACATTCAAAAAAATAAATAAATTGTTGAATGTCCAGAGGACTAGACTTAGCTTTTTTAGATTTTTCTACCTGGATTATTGAGCATGCATCAGGGTATTTTGAACCACTTTGGCCAGGATTGCCTCAAACTTGTTAGAAAGTTTGAGAAAACAGCTAGGAAGAGGGCAGACTACAAGAACCACTTGCGATTCAACCTTAGATGCAGACAAAGGGGCATCATTCCCAAGAGCCTGGAACTGAAATCTTCGGTCAGCGGGCACCGGGCAAAGAAAAAGTCTACAATTTTTTTTTTTTTTTTAATGTCCAAAGGACCAGACTTAGCTTTTTTAGATTTTTCTACCTGGATTTTTGAGCATGCATCGGGGTCTTGGAATACTCCCAGAAGAGCTGGAAGTTCAACTCACTGTGGCTCCAGATTTGCCGGGGGGGGGGTTCTTCCTAGATCAGCGCGTACCCAGGAAGTGTGACTCCCTCCTGGGCACAGGTTCACCGAATCACCCCGGTGAACCTGGAGCCACAGTGAGTTGAACTTCCAGCTCTTCTGGGAGTTCAACTCACTGTGGAAAGAGTTGCCTGGGCCTCCCTGCTCAGGCGGCTCCCACCAACTTCAAAACAAGTGGAAAATAATGGACAGATGATGGATGGATGGATGGATGGATGGATGGATAGATAGATGGATGGACAAATTGGTATAGTAGAGCAAGTAAAGACAGCAAAGTGAGGAAATGTGGCCAGCTTGCCCTCCAACAGGCAAAGCCTTTAGCAGCAAAACTAAGGGATAGCTCCAGAAACCCATGTCAACCCTAACTATAGGATTTATCAAAAAGGAAACTCTTAAGCTCAGTCTTAAAACTGAACAATGTGCCAGCCATACAGACAGAAATTGGAAGTTGGTCCCACAAGAGAGGACACTGATAACTGAAAGACATGCCTCCCATTCTGCTTTTGGAAACTTGGAACCACAAGTAAACATGCACTCTGAGAGCAAAGTGCTCTGTTAAGAAAATATGGAACAATAACTGGGGATGGGGCCGATCTGATTTGGTATCGGTATCACCCTTAGATACAAGCATAGTTCACGTATCACATTTTCCGATCCAACCTGCCGATATTTCCGATCAATGATATACATTGGCTTCAAACTATGGAATGGATTTCCTGAATGGAGGCATGTCTCATGAACCCAGAGTAACAAGACACATCTTCTTCTTTCTTCTTCTTTCGGCTTCTCCCTTTGTCAGGGGTCGCCACAGCGAACTAGTCACACGAAGACTTGGCAATTGTTTTTACGCCAGATGCCCTTCCTGACACAACCACAGACCACCGAGCTACCACAGCCCTCTGTGTGGAGCAGAGAGCTGATTTCTAGGGTTCCCGGGGGAGCAGATGATGTGGGTTGAGGGCCTTGCTCAAGGGCCCAGGGTGGGGCAGATGAGGGTGGAGACAGATGTGACTGCTTCACTTATCCCACCCTTATTTTGATGTTGTTGGTACCAGGGCTTGAACCGGCGATCTTCCAATCACAAGCTCACCTTCTTAACCTCTGCGCCACCACTCCCAAGTAATGAGACACGTCTAACATTCAGGAAATCCATTTCATAGTTTGCAGCCAGCTACAGCGTGCGGACTGAATGAGTAGCACTGTAGCTAAAAGCTAGCCAACTTTTCATTGTAACATGTCCAATGTGTGGAAGTATTTTACACTAAACACCGCAAGACAGCAACCTGCAATGTCTGCAGAGCCATAGCACCACATTAAACTGCGGTCAAGTTAGTTATACGTTGGACATTCAAACTCTGGGGCAACAGCGGGACGCGACTCTCACTGAAACAAAACAGGGAGACCGACCATGGCCAGCTGCATCCAGTTCGACCCGCTGTCTGACCGTCTTGTAGGAGGGAAAGGCTGAGAGCGGCTGACTGAAATCAAAGCGCCTGCCCTTGATTGAACAAGAAAAACACACCGGTGAAACCACAGGTCAAGTTCTACTCTTGGCTGGAGCATTGATGCCTACACATGGTATTTATGCCACTAGCCAGTTTGTGAGTATTTTGAGAGACACTTACCTTGTTCTTGTTGTGTTCCCAGTCCTCGTGTCCATCTTGGTCCTGCAAAGATTCTCCTAGGTCCAGCTCTCTGCTCATCGTGCCTTGCCCTCCAACCACTTGCCTGCCTCATTTGCCCTCTGGAATTCATCTCAAGGAGTTAAGGATTTCTATGGAACATTCATCCTCCTTTTTCATCTGTAAGGAAAATAACAAACAAGCAAAATAAATTATTCTGAAAAAGCCTTCTGGTCAAGCCCATCTGACTGTCTGTTTTCATCTTCCAGGAAACCCAGAGGATCCCTGTACATATGTATATATATTTTTGCACTGTAAATAATAAATACTGTTACTTTTGCACCTCTTCGTCTTGTGTCGCTCTGGGTCTCGTTACCAACTGCATTAACCTTTAAAATCATAACAATCACCTAGATATCAACTTTAAAGCTAGGAATAAAATAAAACAAGTTTTGTGTTAGTAGAATTGGATCATAACTTTGAAACGTATCCAACATTAATAAAACGTACCTCAAGTTGCCTTTTTGGAAATACAAACATATGTATGTACACATTGTACTTGAGAGCAGATTATTACAACCTCATATAAAATCAATGATAATGAGGATATCGGAACTGGATCAGTATCGGCCAATATCCAGAGTCAAGTATTGGGATCGGATCGGAAGTAAGAAAATGTGATTGGTGCATCCCTAACAATAACATATATAATACAAGATGGAGCTATGTTGTTGAAAGCTTTGTATTTTAGAAAAAAGATTTTGAATTACATTCTGAATTTGATAGGCAGCCAATGGAGATAAGCTAAAACTGGAGAGATAATTTTATCCTTCTTGCTCTCGGTGAAGGTGGAAAGTTTTTTTCCTTCTCCCGTTCCTTCTCGTCCTGCTCCTTCCCCTGCTTCTGCTCTTTGCCCTTGTCATTCTTCCGGCACTCGGCAAGGCAGGTCGCATATCTTTCTGCTCTTCCCTCCCTAAGTTTTTCCTACTCCCTGCTTGCTTTTCGTCTCGTCTGCGACCCTTCAGCGCTCACTCGAACCAATATGGAATTAATAAATTGGGCTGTTTCTTCAATGGATAAGATTTTTTCCACGAAGCGGACCGTGCCAGGAGAAGCTGTCTGTCCCTCCGACACACACGCGGCTGGATACGTGCTGGACTCGTGGGGTCAGTGGCAGCCCATGTGTCTGACCGTCTTAAGTGTCGAAGACGTGGAGGATTTGTGGATTATTGGATTATTGGTAGCAACTGCTCTGTTTTTTGGCGTAAGCGGAGTTGTTTGTTACTGGAAACTGAGGGAGGCTTCGGCAGCTATCAGCGCGCTGTCGGCACTACCTGATCAGCAAAATTCTCTGAACCGGGCCGTGAGCTCCTCATCCCAGCTGTTGTATGAGCTCAATCGCTCGCTTGGAGCGGTGGTGGATCACCGCGGACCTGCTGTGCGTTTTGGGACTTGTTTACAGCCACCCCGGATCAATCAAGGGACAGATGGGAGTTCATAGAGCGGAGCGGAGCGGAACCACATATTACTTGGATTTTTTTCGGCCATGAAACAGCACCACAGACTTGATGGCGGCAGTGGAAAAGAACACTGTGGTCTATTGGATAACAAACAAGAATATTATCTGGCTTCTGTACATGTCCTTGAAAAGAAGGCTGTCGGAAGCCATTCTCCTGGGAGTGTGGAGCTGAAGAGACCTGCTGCCCTCTCCCCCCTCCCCCCCCCCCAGAGATTTCTGTGCAGCCTCAGATAACGCCCAGCTGCACATCTGCTGAACTTGTGTTTGTCTGAAATTACTCACAGACTCTATCTCCTTGCCTGCCGTCTCTCAATTTGTTATTGTAACTAAATGTGCTTTTTGATATGGTTTTTACTGGATCACGCGGTGTCTTGAAGACAAAATGTGATTCATCTTTTTTAATATCAATGCTGTAAAACCCCGTGTCTTTGCCTGTTTTCCTGCTTTTGACCTTCATCTGGGGACAGATGAGAGCGGCCGCGCTATAAGCATATCATGTGTTGATAAACATATCATGTGTTGATAAACATGTCGTGTGTTGATAAACATGTCATGTGTTTTGTTAAGCTGCAGCTTTTTGCACTCATTCTCTCTCCTGGATGACTGTAACTACATATTTACGTTGTATTGGTGAAAATTGATGCAATGTTAATAAACCTTCTTGTATCTTGAACCTTTTGGAGCCTCTCTTTGCATATCTTCTGAATTGTAAATTGTGGATCTGGTCAGTTGGTCTCTCAACAAAATTGATCAAATTTTCTTGACAAGAAGACAGGGCAAAGCAGAGACCTCCTGCATCGATGGGTTACTTGCAACTGGATACACAATGGATTACTGGGGGCAGTGGAAGATTGTGTGTCTGTCCATATTGTTGGTTGAGGATGATGAAGATGCATATGTAATTGGATTCATGATAACAACATTTCTGCTTTTTGGGGATGGTGGTTACCTGGCATACCGACAAATTTGGAAAACATAGGCAGCTGTTCTGGCTGTTGTGAAGCAGCCTAGCGAGGGGATGTGTTGTGCTGTGAACACTCAAACTCAAATGCTGTGTGAGATGAGCCATAAGCTGGACACAATTCTTGAGGATTGCAGGCTACTTGTGCCTCCTGAATCTTGTGGGGGGAAGGACTTGATCTTGGAGAAGTTTGCAAGCTCGACTCGGCGAAGTTGACCACAAATTTGGCCGTTTGGAGTCACCATTGAGATGTACCAGTTAGACTGTAAGGCAGATGGAAATTAACGGAGTTGGCCTGAACCAAAACAACTGTTGTTATCTGAACCTGGCTCCCCCCCATGTTGGCCTCGGAAGGATATCTCAAATTCATCTGGATGTTATGTGAACAAGATGCTCTGCTCCCCTTACCCGTTCCCTTCCCCGAGGACATCTGTGGACTTGTGTCAGAGCTCTACTGAGCCGGCTGATAAACATTGCATTATCATTTTTCAGGATTGAGGGGACTATCTGAGACTATATTCAGAGACTTACTCCCCTCAAACTCACCGCCGTTGATGACCTCCCTCCTTTTGCCCCTCCACCCGATACATTAACCTACCGTATTTTCCGGACTATGGGTCGCAGTTTTTTGCCTAATTTACATGCCCTGCGACTAATAGAGAGGTGAGACTTGTTTATGGATATTTTCCCATATTTTTAGACCAATTTTTGGCTCAGATATTACCGTTTTCCATTTTGGCAAAAAAGGGTGTAGTACCACTTTCGGCAACTAGGGATGCAGTGCCACTTTTGTCCGCTAGGGTACATAGACTATTCCCAGCTTATGTGTCCGTCCGAAAAAAGCCTCCACTGCTCGGACTGACTCTGTCGCAGCCCGGGCTCCTGCTCTGGAGCTCTGACACTTCCAGAGAGTCTACCGACCTTTTCCAGCTCATGTGTCCGAAAAAAGCCTCCTCTGCTTGGACTGACTCTGTCGCTGCCTAGCCTCCTGCTCTGGAGGTAAGAACTAACCACAGGACAGATTTTCTTTAAACTTACAGAACGTAATTACTAGGAGGCCATTTACAAACTGTCAGCTATAGGCAGTGCTGGGTAGCGCTAATCCAAAAATTAGTTCCGCTATTTCAAAAGCACTTATTAATTTATTTAGGTTCGCTATTTCAAAAGCACTAATGTCTTGTGAAAATTAGGGGAAGCTAATTGTAAACCGCTATTTAAATTCAACAATTGGTAGCCAGCAAGTTATGCAATATTTGCACTACACTGCCAACTAGCGGTTGTTACGGTCCCTGACCTCCAGTATGGGGAGCTCTCTTCATGAGACACCTTTTCTTATCCTTTCCTGTGTTTCAGGTCTACCTTGCTGTCTACCTGGTTGCCACAGGTGTCTGGTGTTACAGCTCGTCAGCTGCTCCATAAAGAGCTTCACCTCAGATGTGTCAAGTCCCTTTTGTCTGGGCCTTGATCTGCTGTGATCTTGTCTGTGTGGTTTGTTTTAAACTTAACTGATCTTGCTGTGAGCACTTTTGGTGAAGTTTCTAAGTGCCTAACTAATGTTGTGTTTTTCTCTGTTCACAGGGGAAGCTGGTAGGGGTTCTCTGCCATTTCTGTTCTAACCTGTTTTCTCCTGTTTTGTGGATAGCTAGGGAGCTCAGCCTTTGTATTTTTAAGTTTACTTCTAGCTAGTACAGTAATATGTTTTCTTTATAGTTAAAAGGAGGTGTTTTGTTTGTTGTTTTGGCCTTGGAGACCCTGAAGCTTAAAGCTTCCCTGTGTTTGCCTGTTTGTTTTTTCTCTTTTCTACTTTGTAAAATAAACATATTATTTTATTGACATCAACTGTTAGTTTTTTTTAATGTTACACCCAGTGCCATATTTTTATCTGATTAGCCTAACACAACGTGTAACTAATTAAAACTTTTAAGTAGTTATGCTGGTGAAGATTCTCAGTCATCCAGGACATGATAAAATCAAAAAAGGCGTTCAGTACAAAACAACTGGACTTTATTTGTAGCAACAAGATGTTTCGACCCCTATCCAGGGGGCTTTTTCAATTATATGAACAGTCTGTGTGCGTGTGGAGTTATAACAGTCTTAGGAGTCACGCACCATCATATGTAAATTGCAAGCTGAGGTAACACATACATGCAAATTGACAGATCACACCTTAACAGTAGGGGGTTCCCTTGAGGTCTCTGACAGAAGATACACAACTGTATGTAAATTGACAAAAACACACCCCACAACCCAACAACAGAGATTTCTCCAAAAAAATAAAAAACTTTGCTAGTCTAATTCACAGATAAGACACCTCTGCTCCCATCTAGCGTAAAACATTTGGGAATCAGCCCCAAAACTGAGTTATAAGTCTTGGAAAGTTGAAATCTCAGATCTCCTACTCTGTTAAGAGAAGGTTTTTTCTCTCTTAACATAAACAGCTTCCTTCACCCCCCTCTCAAACCATCTGTGCTCTCGGTCCAAAATTTGCACATTCTGGTCCTCAAATGAGTGACCCTTGTCCGTGAGGTGGAGGTGAACAACTGAGTTTTGTCCAGAGGAGGATGGTCTCCTGTGTTGGGACATTCTTCTGTGGATAGGTTGCTTAGTTTCTCCAATGTAGCGGTCTGGGCAGTCCTCGTTGCACTGGACTGCGTACACTACACCACTCTGTTTGTGTGTGTGGGTTTTGTCCTTAGGATGCACCAGCCTTTGTTTGAGAGTCCTGTTGGGTTTGAAATGTACTGGGATGTTGTGTTTGTTGAAAATCCTTCTGAAATTCTCTGAGACTCCAGCAACATAAGGAATGACAATGTTTTTTCGTCTGTTAGCTTTTTTCTGTTCATTATTATGTTTAGCAGATTTCCTTGCTGATTTGACAAAAGCCCAGTTAGGATATCCACATGTTTGCAGAGATTTGTTTATGTGTTTCTGTTCCTTTTTCTTCCCTTCTGTCTTCGTGGGGATGTGTTCGGCCCGATGCTGTAAAGTTCTGATGACAGAAAGTTTGTGCTCCAGTGGATGGTGAGAGTCAAACAGGAGATATTGGTCTGTGTGGGTTGGTTTTCTGTAAACTTCAATGTTGAGACTGTCCTCTCCCTCCATATGCAACAAACAGTCCAAGAAAGGCAGCTTGTTGTCGTTTGCATCCTCTCTGGTGAACTTGATGTTGTTATCGACCGAGTTAATGTGTCTGGTGAACGCTTCCACCTCCCTGGCTTGGATTTTGACACAGGTATAATCCACATATCGGAACCAATGGCTTGGAGTTGTCCCCTCATAGGAGTTCAGGGCTCTCTGTTCCACTTCCTCAATGTAAAGGTTTGCAACAATGGGTGACACTGGAGATCCCATGGCACAGCCATGCTTCTGTCTGTAAAATCTTTCATTGAACTTGAAATAAGTGGTGGAGAGGCAGAGATCAAGCAGGGTGCAGATGTGGTCTGGGGTGAAGTTGGTCCTTTTGTCCAAATCCTTGTCTTGTAGAAGTCGGTTTTTGACGGTTTCTACTGCTTCAGAAATGGGTAGAATAGAATAGAATAGAATATATCTTTATTGACCTTGACATTGCACCGGGGCACAAAGACAACGTTAATGATTACGCACATTCATCATAGGATAGGGACGAGCGCACGAAGTCGCAGCAGTATAAAAACCGCGCCACCACAATCAGATATGGAAAAAGGAAAAACACAATAGGTATCATTTGTGATATTCAAAAAGAGAGTCTATCAAAGATTGCCTGAGGACACTCCATGATAAAGTCCCAAAAACTCTATCAGCATTAAGCACATCACACGAGACATAGTTGCAGTTTTGACGACAGGCGGGAGGAACAGTCTGTGTGTATTTGTTCAGATAAGAGCAGTTCGCTGGTCTCAGAGCTCGGCTCCAACCGAGAACGCACACACAGAAACCTCTTGGGGGAGGGGGGTTGGGAGGGCAGCGGGCCCTTCAGCTCCCAGCTCAGGAGAAGATTTGTAGGCAGCCTTCAATTCAAGGCCAGAGACCAGATTAGATTTGTTGCTTATTTTTTCAGTCAGACCACAGTGTTCTTTTTACTGCAGTCTTTTAGTCCAGGTGCAGCTTCTGGGTCCAAATCGCCGAATCGAGTCAGGTTCCGAGCTAAAAAGATCCTTCCGTATGTGCCCTGTTTGAATCCGAGCGGCTGTAAAAACGAGTCCCACACACCACGGTCCGCGGCAGCCGCCACTCACCACCGTGTGATTCAGCCCGCACAACAGCTGGGAAGGTCATTCATAGCCTGGTTCAAAGCATTTTTGCTGAGCAGGAAGTCTCGCCAGCACGCCGATCGCGGCGGTCCCTCAGCCTTCAGTGGCAGGAGCCACCGGTATCCCAATAAATCACAGAGGTTCCACGTCCCCGACAGAGTGAGCGGACAGTTACATTAGCCTGCTCATCGAGTCCATAATGTAGCTCACCGCATGCGTGTCGAAAGGGCGCTCTGGCTCTCCCCGGCCAGAACGCTTCGCGGAAATTTTTGTTATCGATAGTATCGATAGATGAAATGGCCCAGAAAGCAGTCCACGCACATAAATCCATCCCAAATTGGTTCGAGCGAGCGCTGAAGAGTTATAGACGAGACAAATGCAGAAGCAGGGAGGGGGAAACCAGCGAGGTGAGGAGCGAAAGGAGATGCGACCTGCCCTGCCGAGTGCTGAGACGAAAACTATGCATGTGTGCATGTGAACAGAGAAGTCACATCATACGATACAAAAGTTTCTCCCGGGGTTAGCTTCAAATGTTGAACTTTGTTGGCAAAGTCAATGGAGTTCTTTATGTGATGAGGTGTGTTTCCAACCAAAGGAGCTAAAATACCAGCCAGATGTTAAGCAACATTGTATGTAACTGAGTTCATGTTGCTCACGATGGGTCTGAGAGGTGTATCTTCTTTGTGTATTTTGGAAGTCCATAAAGACAGGGAGTGGCTTCCCCCGGGTACAATCTATAATACAATGATTGAGTGATTATTTTCTCCTTTTTCGAGTTGATCGAGAGAAAATAATCACTCGATCATTGTATTATAGATTGTACCCGGGGTAAGCCACTCCCTGTCTTTATGGACTTCCAAAAATACAAGATCAACTGGACTTTATTTGTTGCAGAAGATGTTTCGACCTCTATCCAGAGGGCTTTTTCAATTCACTGAAACAAACTTGGTTGATAACAACATCAAGTTCACCAGAGAGGATGCTAACCACAATAAGCTGCCTTTTTTGGACTGTTTGGTGCATATGGAGGGAGATGACAGTCTCAACATTGAAGTTTACAGAAAACCAACACACACAGACCAATATCTCCTGTTTGGCTCTCACCATCCACTGGAGCACAAACTTTCTGTCATCAGAACCTTACAGCATCGGGCAGAACACATCCCCACAAGGACAGAAGGGAAGGAAAAGGAACAGAAACACATCAACAAATCTCTGCAAACATGTGGATATCCCAACTGGGCTTTTGTCAAGTCAGCAAGGAAATCTGCTAAACACAATAATGAACAGAAAAAGGCTAACAGACGAAAAAACATTGTCATTCCTTATGTTTCTGGAGTCTCAGAGAATTTCAGAAGGATTTTCAACAAACACAACATCCCAGTACATTTCAAACCCAGCAGGACTCTCAGACAGAGGCTGGTGCATCCTAAGGACAAAACCCACACACACAAACAGAGTGGTGTAGTGTACGCAGTCCAGTGCAACGAGGACTGCCCAGACCGCTACATTGGAGAAACTAAGCAACCCATCCACAGAAGAATGTCCCAACACAGGAGACCATCCTCCTCTGGACAAAACTCAGCTGTTCACCTCCACCTCACGGACAAGGGTCACTCATTTGAGGACCAGAATGTGCAAATTTTGGACCGAGAGCACAGATAGTTTGAGAGGGGTGTGAAGGAAGCTGTTTATGTTAAGAGAGAAAAACCTTCTCTTAACAGAGTAGGAGGTCTGAGATTTCAACTTTCCAAGACTTATAACTCAGTTTTGGGGCTGATTCCCAAACGTTTTACACCAGATGGGAGCAGAGGTGTCTTGTCTGTGAATTAGACTAGCAAAGTTTTTTTTTTTTTTTTTTTTGAGAAATCTCTGTTGTTGGGTTGTGGGGTGTGTTTTTGTCAATTTACATACAGTTGTGTATCTTCTGTCAGAGACCTCAAGGGAACCCCCTACTGTTAAGGTGTGATCTGTCAATTTACATGTATGTGTTACCTCAGCTTGCAATTTACATATGATGGTGCGTGACTCCTAAGACTGTTATAACTCCACACGCACACAGACTGTTCATATAATTGAAAAAGCCCCCTGGATAGGGGTCGAAACATCTTGTTGCTACAAATAAAGTCCAGTTGTTCTGTATTGACCGCCTTTTTTGATTTTAAGTAGTTACTTTCACCAAGTCTTTTTTTTTTCATCACATGCTTCCAAAAGTCAACAATTATGTTTGTATTCTGCATCTGTCTGTTAGCAAAATATCTTATGAACAACTGAATAGATTTTGATTAAACGTTCAAGAAATATTCACTGAATGGCTCTCTACGACTGGTTGACTTTTAAAGTACATCCAATTCAAGATGGCTGCCACAGCTAACTGAACTTAAAAATCACAAAATTGACTACAACTCAGTCAATTTGACAAAAATTGAGATAAAATTTGGTGTGGTAGTAGCTGAGCTTCATTCCCAAAGCATAAGCAATGGACTTTTAGAATGCATAAGATCTTTCTTTAAAATTATAACGTTATTTATTTGGAATCAATGGTGTTGGTCTGTTAGCAAAATATCTCATGACCCTCTGGACAGATTTTGAAAAATCTTTCAAGAAATAATAAACTGAAGTTTCTTTACTGCTGATTAACTTTTGGATACATTTGAATTGAAGATGGCTGCAGTAGGCAATTGAAATAAGCCAACTCAAAAATGGTTATAATTCAGTTAATTTTACAGATATGGAGTTAAGTGATTGTTTGTTTAAAGTTATTTTATATATTCTTTTAAATAATGGGGTGATATAAGATTTTTTTTCTTCTTTCTGCACTCTTCATTCAATGTTTTATTTTTGATGAACTTGTTTTATTTTGTCTCTTTTAAATGAATGAATAAATAAATTAAATACAATATTAAATAGCTTTACATCTGCTAAGTTCTTGGCATAAACCAACACAGACATGTTCCTGTTTTTAATGTTTTACATGCTTTATATTGTAGCTGTATTATGATATGATGCGATACCACGTAGCTCCAGGCGGAAGCTGAAACAGCTGCCCGGAATCAGAGCCCCCATCCCGGCATGAAAAAGAAAAACACACCACTGAAGCCCCTGAGCTCGATGGAATGTCCGGCGTAAAACTAACTTGACCGCGGTTTAATGTGACGCAGATGTGTTAATATAGCTCTGCAAACATTGAACGTTGTTGTCTTGCGGTGTTGAGTGTAAAATATTTCCACACAACGCACATGTTACGATGAAAAGTCAGCTAGCTGCTAGCTAAGATGCTACTCACCAGTGTTGTCAGAACTTGCGACAGAAACAAGCGTCCAGCTCCATGAAAACAATCCATAACCAATTGTGACCAGCTCCATGAAAAAAATCCATAAACAAACGACCCGCTCTTTCAAAACGATGCCAAAACAAGCCCAACAGAGTACTCAGTTAGTCCTCATGCTTGTAGCTGGCTGCAAACTATGAACTGGATTTCCTGAATGTGAGACGGGTCTTGTTACTCTGGGTTCATGAGACACGCCTCCGTTCAGGAAATCCATTCCATAGTTTGAAGCCAACGTGCATCATGGGTTGGATCGATACTACTATCGATAGCTACGAGAGCCAGTGCGCAGAAGACAAAATAATGTTACCCATTTCGTTTTTACTGATAGATAATTAGTTATTAGCGGTACTGCATTTTAAATAAAAATAGCACAAATCCGCTTATGAATTATAAAAGTTAGTCAATCCGTTGTAACGCTGACAAATTGTTTAGGTCCGCTATATGCGGATTAGCGCTTTAGCGCTCTCTAACGGTCTGCTACCCACCTTTGGCTGCAGGAGATGTTTAGAGCTAAAAAAATTAGATATTTTAGCATTGTTGTTTGTTAGCGGTTAGCTTACTGTAAACTGATACTATTTAGATAAATAATACATGATCTAGAGGACAGATTTTTATCAAACTTACAGAACGTAATTACTTGGTGGTCATTTACAAACTGTGACCTGTATGAGGCATTTGAGCTAAAATTCGATTTATTAATAATTTATTTTCGTAGCGCACGCGACGGATTGGAAGACGTCAAAGAGAAACAATTTAATCCAGCTAATTTGACTATTACGTGAATTTATTAAGGAACAGTTAAGCTCAGAAATCCTTGTGCTATAATGTCAGCTAAGAAATATATTTTTTAAGCGTTTATTTAGAGAAATTTTAAATAAATAAAGCTGCCCCACCTGCGTATGTGCACATGGCGAAACTACTTTTTTTAATCCAGCTGATTTGACCATTTCGTGAATTTACGGTTGAGTTCAGGAACCCTTGTGCTATAATGTCAGCTAAGAAATATATATTTGTAAGCGTTTATTTGGCTAAATTTTAAAGAAATAAAGCCGCCCCACCCGCGAGCATGCACATGGCAAAACTACTTTTTTAATCCAGCTGATCTGACCATTATGTGAATTTATTAATGAACGGTTAAGCTCAGGAACCCTTGTGCTATAATGTCAGCTAAGAAATATATTTTTTAAGCATTCATTTAGCAAAGTTTTAAAGAAATAAAGCCGTCCCACCCGTGCGCGTTTACAAGCCAAACTACTTTTTAAATCCAGCTGATTTGACAATTACGTGCATTTATTAAGGAAAAGTTCAGCTAAGACACATCTTTGCCATAATTTTCAGCTAACAAGAGTCAGAGAGTCAGAGTCAGAGAGTCTTTATTGTCATTTGCACCGCATGTGGTACATGTGATGAAAACGAGATTATGTACACAGGGTCCCAGTTACATCCAACAACAAATGCAAGAGAAAAACAGTAATAACATCTAGGATTAACTAAGAAAAACATCAACTAGTAATACACTGCCCTAATGTAATAGAAAAACATCATTATAAACAGCAGCACGAACACGAGTTTGTATGAGCAGATGGTCACAGATGAACACAGCAACATGAAACAAGCAACAAGAAAACAGATCAGCATCAGCATGATGTGATATTTTGCAGTGTTTATTTTTGTTTTTTATTTATTCATGAGTCTAACAGCCTCAGGGTAGAAGCTGTTCCTCAGTCTAGTGGTTCTACATTTGATGCTCCTCAACCTCCGTCCTGAGGGGAGTGGGGCAAAGAGTGAGTGTGCTGGGTGAGTGAGGTCTTTCATGATGCAGGTGGCTCTTTTCCTGCATCTGGAGGTGTAAATGTCTGTGATGGTGGGGAGACTGACTCCCACAGACTTCTGTGCAGCCTTCACCACTCTCAAATAAAAATAAATAATTATAATAAAATAAAACAAATAATTGTTTTTACCATGTTCATCTTGTAAAGTCCTTCTGTGCTTGCTCGCTTCTGTGGCCGCCATTTTCAGCATGGCAAATGAGGCGCTGACGCATCGCGTAGCGGTCACGCATAATAGATGTGACCTAAATAAAGGTGCAATCTGTTTATGGATTTTTCCAATTTATTGCCAATAATTGGACAAAGCGACCTATAGAACGGTGCGATTAATCAGGCGGAAAATACGGTAGGTTAGATGTGAAGGCACCAGGTGGTTGCGTTGCTCACTTTTGTGAGCTGTGCTAGAGCCTCCCGCACCCTCCCCCACTCCACATGCATATGTCTTATGTCATCTGTATGTAGCTTTTTTTGTGCTGGAGTTTTGTTGCAACTTCACACTGTGTTTGGTTAGGGACACAGTGTGAGATATATATATTTTTTTTAAGGTACCTGGTAGGGATGGGGCCGATCCGATCCAGTATCGGTATCGGTATCCGATACCAGCATTATTTAAGTATCGGGTATCGGATCAAACCTGCCGATACTTTTCCGATCCAGCTTCAAAGAGCACTTGTGTTCAATCACATTCTGTGACTGCCCTTCTTAACATTGTGTGAGATAAACCCAATGAAGACACTCTTAAGCCTTACAATAGGGGGTTCCCTATTGTAAGGCTTAAGAGTGTCTTCATTGGGTTTATCTCACACAATGTTAAAATGAATAGTTTGGGTGCAAAAGTTCCATTATACAGAGTCAAATACCTGAACAGTATCGGATCGGGAAAGTATCGGTATCGGTCGATACTGAGTTAATAAGTATCGGTATCGGATCGGAAGTGAGAAATGTGGATCGGTGCATCCCTAGTT
>JBBPBX010080957.1:0-16053 GCA_038048925.1 Garcialebias charrua | reverse complement strand
TATATATATACATATATACATATATACATATATACATATATACATATATTTACATATATATACACACAACTTTATTAAACGGTTTTATTTTCAGTGTGTAAGGAAATCACCTGTGAAGCAACTCTTAGTGTTAAGTGACTGGTTGAAACATTTTGTCATTCACATCACATGTGGTACATGAGGTGGATGAAATTGTGCACTCAAGGTCCCAGTTACACCCAAAAATAGCAAAAATATAAACAATAAAAGAAAGAAGACAGTAATTTAGGTGTACAGCCTTTGGTTTAAAAGATACAATTTTACAGTGACTGATTAAGTGTATAAGCACAATCCTGGAACTTGTTAACAAAACAGAACTTACCGGTAGTTGGTAAAGAAGTTGGTTATTAAGACAGTTCTTTACTGTAGCCTATTGAAATCTGAACATAATGCAGCGCTCTGTAGCAGGATTGAAGCCTAACGTTTATTGGGTTTATCTGCTGGGGAAATTATGTGATTTTCACTCTTCTGCCACTCGCCAGAAGGCCTTTACATCACTTCAGCATTCCTATTTCTGGTGCTAATGCAAGGAGAGAGAAAAAGCCCTCAAAGCCATTTACTACTTCAGGGAGTTCCTATAATGCTCAGAGAGCATTTTGAACCCAATTTGGTCCAAAACAACTGAAATGATGTATATGAGCATTTAATCTTAGCTATGCATCAAATAGGAAAAACGAAATGTGCATTTTTGGTTATACGCTTAGTGATCTATATTTAGCTTTAACTATATTTGTGTTGCGTAGCATCATGGTTGCCTGGCCTGCAAATTTACTGTTTTCTTTTAGTCTTTCATTGTGCAGCTCTTAGCCTCAGCAGGAACCAGTTCTCAGTGAAATAGCTGCAACACGCAACAGCACTCCGCAGGCTCAGCCCCAAATGGGAAACAGGCACAGTTGGTGGCGAGCTCGTGAACATGGTGGCTCCTAAGAGCAACATTTCCTTTAGGACATCAAAAACAAGTCAAGTCAAGTCATCCATCAGCTTTGACCTCAGGCAGACAAGCTGAGGAGGAGGGATCATTTTTTTCTAGGATGCACTGTATTGTGTGCACAGGAACAAAGCAAAGGTTTGAAATACAATCAGGATGACAAGGATATTCAAGACAAATATGAATCCAGAGCCTACTAAGTAGTTTTTAAGCATTGTTGAAGCTCTAATCTGCAATTGTCTCCATTATATTTAGAAAATAGGACAATCTACACCACAATAAACCCCCCAAAAATAGGTCTTACTATACTTTGTTTCTAAACACATTTTAACCCCCACATTAAATCGTTACCAGAACCGCCTTCTTCCACCTGAATAATATCACTAAAATTAGAAACATCTTATCTAAAAATGGTGCAGGGAAACTGGTTATTTCTTGTATCTCATCTAGACTAGACTATGGTTATGGTTATGCAATGGTTTGTTATCTGGGTGTCCAAAAACTTCTTTAAGATGTCTTCAGTTGATCCAAAATGCTGTTGTCATTCTTAATGGGAGTTAGTAGGGGAGATCATATAATCTCCTCTTTTAGCTTCTCTCCGTTGGCTCCCTGTCAAATTCAGAAATGAATTCAAAATCTTGCAAAGTACATCTAGCCTACAAAGCCCTCAACAACCAAGCTCCATCTTCCATCCATCCATCCATCCATTATCTTTACCAACTTCTTCCATTTTGGGTCACGGGGGTCGCCGGTGCTCATGTCCAGCATGGGCGTAGCCAGGATTTTATGAGGGGTGGTTCGTTTAAAGGAAACGTGGACCTTGAAAGAGTAACACGCCTCGGTGGTTCACTGGAAACGCGTCATGTTGCCGCTCTAAACCTTTTCTCGACTCGGGTTCGAACCTCACTTGGTTGAACTTATTTTACGTTTGTCTTTTATTGGATTAAAAAAAAGGAGTAAATATGCCTGTGGTTAACACAAACTCCTTTTTTTATCCAATAAAAGACGAACGTAAAATAAGTTCAACCAAGTGAGGTTTGAACCCGAGTCGAGAAAAAGTTTGGAGCGGCAACCAGACGCGTTTCCAGTGAACCACTGAGGCGTGTTACTCTTTCAAGGTCCACGTTCCCTTTAAACAAACCGCCCCTCATAAAATCCCTAGGCGGGACTTCATAGGCAAAGTGGCCGGTTCGTTCGAACCAAGCGAACCCCCCCCTGCCTACGCGCGTGTCCAGCCATCACTGTGCGAGGGGCGGGGTACATCCTGGACAGGTCGCAAGTCCATCACAGGGCCAAATGGAGACAAACAACTACTGTATTCACACTCCCATTCACACCTAGGGACAATTTGGAGTCACCAATCAACCTAACATGCATGTTTTTGGACTGTGGGAGGAAACCGGAGAACCCGGAGAAAACCCACGCATGCACGGAGAGAACATGCAAACTCCACCCAGAAAGGCCCCTGGACCGAGATTTGAACCAGGGACCTGCTCGCTGAGAGGCAGCAGCTCTACCAGTTGCGCCACCGTGCTGCCCGAGCTCCATCTTACATTAGAAATATTATTGTTCCATATTTTCTAACAGAGCACATCACTCTCAGACTGCAGGCTTACTTGTTGTTCCTAGAGTTTTCAAAAGCAGAATGGGAGGAAGATCTTTCAGTTATCAGTCTCCTCTCTTGTGGAACCAACTTCCAGTTTCTGTCCATGAGACTGACACATTGTTCAGTTTTAAGACTGGGCTCAAGACGTTCCTTTTTGATAAATCCTATAGTTAAGATAGTAGTATAGCTAATATAGTTATTATAGTTAGAAGCTTGTTATGCTGCCATAGACTTAGGCTACTGGAGGACGAATTGAACTCATTTCTTAAAATTAATTGTCACAAATTAATAGTTTTCGTTTTCATTTGAGATTATTTCTATCTTAACATGTGATTCTGGACATGCCATTGTATATCTGATCCTCCTTCCTGTCCTCTCAAACCCAGCCTGTCGAAGCAGATGGCCACTTGTCCTCAACATGGTTCTGCTAAAGGTTTCTTTCTCATGAGGGAGTTTTTCCTTTCCACTGCTCCTTCGTGCTTGCTTAAGATGAGAGCCTGCAATGAGGTTAAACTCACAGCAGTCTGCTCTGAGATAATCAATGTTATTAACTTACTTTTATACATATGAACATTTTTGTTTAGTGCCCTGAAGTAACTTCCGTTGTGACGGCGCAATATAAATAAATTGAATTGAATTAAAACAAATGTGAAATAATACTACTTTTTTTATCCAATAATTCTCGTGCAGGTCATCTGGACAGTTTCTTTTTTATAGAAACATTTCACCCTCTATCCAGAGGGCATCATCAGTCAGAGGAGTTCCAGTAAACTGTTTCCCCACCAAGCAGTAACAGTTTGCTGGAACTCCTCTAACTGATGAAGCCCTCTGGATAGAGGGTGAAATGTTTCTATAAAAAAGAAACTGTCCAGATGACCCGACTGACAATTATTGGATTTGGTACCTGGGTTATTGAGCATGAACTTTCTTGTCATTACTTTTTTTAATACTATCAGTTTTAATGTTAAGAGTTATTATTTAAGTACAATACTTACAATATCTTCCAAATACACTTGGAATGTAAGGCTGTGTACATTTACACTTGGAATGTAAGGCTGTGTACATTAAGAGTAGAGCAAAATACAATAAGTCAGAATTGTGCCGGCTTGGCCTGGTGGCTGCCTGGTGGGGCTCGGGTCCTCTGGTCCTGTCGGGCCTGGGCCTGAGGGGTTGGCGTGCCCAGTGCCCGGGCCTTGGTGCCTAGGCCTGGGGCTACGTCGGTGCAGCAGGTTCCTGCCGGGGTCTGTGAACATGTCACTGTTGGCCCCGGGGGGTCATTGTGTGTAGTCGCTGGTGGGGTTCTTCCGGTTCTCCCCTCTGGTCGGATCTGGGGGGTGGGTGAGTGGCTCGTCCTGTTTGGGTGGCCCTGGGGGCTCTGCGCTCTGGGTCCTTCTTGGGGTCTTGGGCTCTGGTCCCCCTTATGTCTGCCTCGGATCCTGGGGGGCAGGTCTCTGATGCTTCACGGTCGCTATTGAATGTTCCATTAGAGAAACCTTGTTCACTTATGCATGCTCACAACCACACACAAATGGATGCAGGGATATAAGTGAAGATATCATATGTAGATATGTAGATGGGTATGTGACTGCATATGAATGTATATGTATGTATGTATATATTTGTAGGTGTAGGTATATACAGTATATTTATAGAAATCTACTGCAAAGTCATGAATGTTATGTCTCTTCTATGCATATATGTGTTTTGTTGCTGTGTTCTGTCATGTACTTTGCAGGATTGCAGACGGCGGTCGGGTGAGTTTGCCTTGTGCTCTTTTTGCGGATAATTGTTGTGTTCTGTAGCCTTACTTTCTGTCTTTCCTTTCTTTCTATCCTTAAAAAAAAAAAAAATCATAATGGTGTGAAGAGGATGGCTGTAAGGTGAGAAGGGAGGACATCTATAAAAAAAAAAATTAAATAAAAAAAAATTAAATAAAAAAATATTGTGTCCTTTTTTGTGATGTAATACCATATCACTGTTTGGTGGCTGTGCAGAACAATGTATATCACAAAAAAGGACACAATTTTTTTTATTTATTATTACTGTATTATTTTTTGTCATATTTTTTTTTGTCATATGTCAATTAAAATGCAAAATAAGCACTGAATAGATTTCTCTGATCCTAATGGCACTACTTGAAGACTGTTGAAGTGGTGCTGAACACACAATTCAGGGAAAGTCAACCACAATTAATAATCTGAAAAAGACAAAGTTGACCTTAACGTTAGGATGATATCAGGCAGCAGTGAAAAGACTGATACAAGATTAGGAAGTGACCCAGCACAACATGTTTACTGGTGTTTTGTTTTATAACCAAATATATTGTGAGGTATAAATTAAAGACTGTGCTGCAATTTATCATTTTGTCACAAAGTTGCTGGATCGAGATTACTTTAAAGTGGGTTGTGTATTGCATTATAATGTAAGCTACAGTGATTCTCACCTCCAGTAAACTTTAAACATGTCAGTACAGTAACAACAGTAGAGAAGAAAACTGAAGCCGTGTGTTAATTCATCAGATTGGCAGAAACACTGGATGAGTGATTATCTGTGTAAATAACAAACTGATGCAAAGATACACAGATGTTATCCTCAGTTTCTGTTGCCCTCATGGGACCCAAAATGAAATCTGTTGATATACTGCAGGTATAAAGCAATCCCAGAATCTATCGTTCTAACCTATTTTATAGCCTAATGATTACGTCCTGGCAAACACCAATATTTCTGGGCCTCCGCCAGAGCCAGCCCACATGGCAATACATTAAAAGATAATTCAGGGCTTGTTACAAGACTAGTTGTTGGTTTCTTGATTTTATCTTTAACCTCTAAAAGAACAACTATGTACAGTCCAGATTTTTACAATACAACACAAACATGAATAATAATAATAATAATAATAATAATAATAATAATAATAATAATAATAATAATAATAATAATAATAATAATAATGTAGTAATAACATGTTATGTGTGGACATCATTGTATGTTCCCATACAATGGCAAAATTGGCTCTCTGCATTTAACCAATCCAACACCAGGTGGTGCAGCGGGCAGCTATTGAAAGCCCCCGAGGAGCATTTGGGGATAGGGTGTGCTGCTCAGAGACACAACCAGATGTGCAATGAATGGGTATCGAACCTAGGACTTTCGGGTCCCGGGTCGGCTGCCCTGCCTGTACGCCATCTCATGTTTAATGTCTACAGATTCTGTCACTGTAGGTAATGGTGAATAAAGTTCAGATTTAAAACTAAAAATTAGACACTTAATTAACTTTATTTTGTAATGAGTAGGGTTGAATAGGTTATTAGTATAAGTAAGCTTTTGCATATGCAAGCAAAATGGTCCTATATAGATGCTCCTCTATATGAAGGTGACACGTGTAAGACAAATATAGCCTTCCATCAAGTATTGAAAAAGCTGATGGTAAAGCCTCCATAAAAGAATTCATTTTGGAATAAAATGACTAACTATAAAGAAGAAAATAACTTGTTTCTTTTTTTAACGAAGACAAGGTGAGCTGCATAAAACAACCTGTTTAAAATGTTTAAAATGAAAGCCCAGTAACAAATGACACAATACTATAATAATAATAATAATAATAATAAACTTTATTTGTATAGCTATAACACATAAAATGCCTCATAAAAATAACCAAAGGGTCTAAATTAACATAAAATTAAATGTCAAGTAGAACTTCTGGAAATAAAATGTAATAAAACAAATAAACCTAAAACACTGAGATTTTGAACTGCTTGAACAAAACATCAGGAATCCAAATTGAAAAACAAACGAAAATTTAGGCTACAAATGTCCAACATTTGTTTAAACCCATTTTCCAATAATGTGATTAGTAAATTAATAGTTTGACCACACGTAGTTCATGAACAGACACATTTCAAGCAACAAGGCCTTTAAAATAGCCTCCGTGCTGTAGAAAATACAGCTTAGAAGCAGGCCACCTATATAACAAATTATTTCAGGGGAGTTATGGCCACAGATACGATCTACTTTAGATGTTTGGCGATACCTGAGAGTGGAGCAGTAATGTGACAGGAAATTAACCTGCAGAGACTGCACAGCATTCAGCTGCTTCAGTTAGGCTATACATAATTTCAGGTCATGTAGCCTGGCTTTGCTTGGAAGATGGAATATGGGAATTAGAAATGTTGCATTTATGGCAAAGGTGTGCTACAACTGGAGCCGAAGGATGAGTTAGACAAATATATTTCTGTTATCTAATACATTAATATGTCAGATTTGTGAAGACAATAAAACAACATGGCTACTTTAAAAGCTGCATATGGAATTTTTAGAAAGTCATATATGCATAAAATAAATGCTTAGGTCTTATCACTTAAAAAAAAAAAGAAGAAAAAAATACATGACACAATTAACTTTTTAATCCCAGTAATGTGATCAAAATCAGATCTCTATTGTAAATGAGTCCCCGAGGTTCAATGGGATTAACCTGTCTAAATAATGGTTGAAAAATGTGACCTTTCATTCAACACAATATGATTTGATGCAATACAACTCAATGATTCAAAGGAATGATCCCATGCAAATATGCATTTATACATCCAGCTTGCCTTATTTTTTCTTCATAGTCTGTTCCACTTTACATCAAATCCAGGTCCTGTGAGGGTTCTGTGCAGTGTCTTAGCTGTTTCTAGGACTGCACTTCTCTGGACATAGATCTTGGGAGGTTGTCCTGGGATCTGTTAGAGCCACTTTTCCAGTTTGGGGGTTACTGAGTAGTAGTAGTAGTAGTAAGCGCTTTGAGTATTTTTGATAAGATAGAAAAGCGCTATACAAGTACAGTCCATTTAACATATTTATTTAATGATTTATATCCGGGTCGGGGAGAAGGTCCTGCCCCAAGTGGAGGAGTTTAAGTATCTCGGGATCTTGTTCACGAATGAGGGAAAACTGGAGCGTGAGATCGATAGGCGGATAGGTGCAGCGTCCGCAGTGAAGCGGGCGCTGTACCGGTCTGTCGTGGTGAAGAGAGAGCTGAGTCAAAAGGCAAAGCTCTCAATTTACCGATCGATCTACGTTCCCACCCTCATCTATGGTCATGAGCTTTGGGTTGTGACCGAAAGAACAAGATCTCGGATACAAGCGGCTGAAATGAGTTTTCTCCGCAGGGTGTCTGGACTCTCCCTTAGAGATAGGGTGAGAAGCTCAGTCATCCGGGAGGGACTCGGAGTAGAGCCGCTGCTTCTCCACATCGAGAGGAGCCAGTTGAGGTGGCTCGGGCATCTGGTTAGGATGCCTCCTGGACGCCTCCCTGGTGAGGTGTTCCGGGCATGTCCCACCGGGAGGAGACCCAGAGGAAGACCCAGGACACGCTGGAGGGACTATGTTTCTCGGCTGGCCTGGGAACGCCTTGGGATTCCCCCGGAGGAGCTGCTCCAAGTGGCTGGGGAGAGGGAAGTCTGGGCCTCCCTACTTAGGCTGCTACCCCCGTGACCCGACCCCGGATAAGCGGAAGAAAATGGATGGATGGATGGATGATTTATTTTGATGCCAGATGGCCTTCCTGATGCAACAACTACAAACCACCGAGCTACCACAGCCATCTGTGTAGAGCAGAGAGCTGCCATCTAGAGCACCCAGGGGAGCAGATGGTGGGGGTTAAGAGCCTTGCTCAAGGGTCCACAGTAGGGCAAATGAGTGTTGAGACAAGTGCAGGTGCTTTCCAACCCACATTTTGATGCTGTCGGTCTGGGGAGTCGGACCAGCTATCTTCCAATCATAGGCCCACCTTATCTAACCTCTGTGCCACCACTCCCCCACTGTGTGTGTGTGTGTGTGTGTTTTCTAAGGTGCATATATATATACAGTATATATATGCATTATTTTAAAAAACTGTTTGAGACTGGAATTAAATCAATTTCACTACACGGCAATATGACGGATATATTTTAGGTTGACCTTTTCTAATAGCCTTTTTGCTATAGAGCATTTTGTGGTAATGTGACTCCACTTCCCTTACTTTCACAGGACTTGGAGCTATTTAAATTGTCTCTTTGCTGCTTGTGCCTAAAATTATACTGAGCCATGTTACTTCCAACTTTGTAAATAAGCAGCCCACAGCATTGCTCGGTTGTGTCAGTGGCCTTGGTTGTCATGGAGGCTAACAACTCTCATTATGATCAAACGCAAAAAGATGACACTACTCTCAGAGCGAAACGGTGCCAAAAGCAGACAGATCAATTAGGGTCAGGCTTTGCAAACCAATGGTCCAGGGATTTGCGGAATTAAAAGAAAGAAAAAAAATGGGCAGTAATTTGAAATGGCAACTAATTGAGTGAGATTCAAAATGTGTCCGTAAACAAGGCATGCAAGTTGCATACAAAGAAGAAAGAGGGGGGAAGGACAATGAATGCAATAACAGGAATAATAAACAACTCATACTCCCCATTCAGACTTGCACAGAGGACAACTGGACGTGTCAATGTCTCGTCTGAATGAGCACTTTGTGCTTTTCCCCAAACATTGTGTGATGGCAATGTCAATTAGCTAACCCTAGCAACATATAATCTCTTTCAACAAATCTAAAGTATTGCAGTTCTATTTATACAGACATGCACAATAGCAGCATATTTGCCTTTTAATCAACATTTTAAGCCAACGAGCGAATACAATTGCAATGAAGTGACCAAAATTAATTGAATTGTGTTGCTTTATAACAAACTAATAACTTGTTAATGCTGATAAAGCTTGTGTCTAGAAATAATTAGAAGAATTATTGTGAGGTCAATTTTAGTGGGTACAGTAAGAGTTTTTCACTAAACCAACAGAGTAGTTTGTGCCATTTGAAGATGGTGCGTTTGGTGCAACATATCAACGTTTTCTTTGATTGAAAGATTTGTTGTGATGCCCTGGATGGATGTCCAGTAACCCAGACAACAATCACTCATGCCTCCATCACCACCCAAACAATTGTCACCTCATGAAGACATCTGAGTGACTTGTGGACAAACACTCATTACACGTTTGTGTCACTTTCTTTATTTGCTTTTATTGAAAGACTTGCTCAGAAAGGTGGTCAGTTTCTGTACCACAAAGTTTTATTGTCTTTTTTAGGGAAAAAGGGTTAACGTTTTCCAGACTGTATGATTTACATCATATTTTTATTGTGTGAAAGTTTATGAAGCATTTATACTACTGTATTCTCCGGCCTATAAGTCGCACCTTTTTGCCTACATTTCCAAGCCCTGTGACTTATAGGCCGGTGCGACTTATACATGGATTTTTCGGGGTTTTTCACTTTGGTCAAAAAATGGTCACTTAATTTAACGGTTTTTAACCGTTAAAGTGCATTTATCAAGAAAAGTTAAACTGAAACACACTTTTACTGTAATTTCAGCTAACAAAAATATATTTTTATGTGTTTATCTTTAAAGATCAAAGAGATGCAGGTCTGTTTGCTGCACTGCAGGTCTGTTGTTGCTGCGCGTGCTCGTTTTGTGCCGTGAGGTGCGACTTATAGGCCGGTGCGACTTATAGGTGGATTATTCCACTTCATTGGACATAATTGGACTGGTGCGACTTATAGGCTGGAGAATACGGTATTATGATCCATTTTTCTTCCATACTTTTTTTTAAATCTCTCTCATTCCACAATTTTTGTTATTTTTAGCAAAGCATTTATCAAAACGTTCAGCTCATTTAGAAGGGAACTATGAACTTTGGTATTGGTGCAACTTTAGCTTTTTTTAAAATATTTAGCTTTTTCTGCCTTTTTTTTTCCTCATAGGAAATTAATTGAGCTCATTTTACATACTTCAAATCTTTAGATCTGCTTACAACCTTTAACTGATCCTTTCATATTTTGTTCTGGTTCAGCTTCTTTGTGCAAATTTAAGCTACTTGCAGCTAATTTCAGCTGTTGTTTTCAGCTGGTTTGTGATCCTTTCAGATTATCGCTAACTAGAACATTTTTGTGCCGCTTCCAACTTCTTTTTGCTAAATGCTGGTGAAGATTCTCAGTCGTCCAGGACATGATGAAATCAAAAAAAGGCGTTCAATACAGGATCAACTGGACTTTATTTGTTGCAGAAAACGTTTCGACTTCTGTCCAGAAGTCTTTTTCAATTCATGCTTGTTCTGCTCCTTTCAACTTATTTATGCAAGTTTCAGCTTTTTCGCCTATTTCTGCTATTATTTAGGTGTTTTATGCTAATTTTTAGCTTTTTAGGCTAATTCCACATTTTTTGCATTCATCAGAATAATTCAGCAAAATGTGCACTCTCCACTTCCTTCTGGTAATGTAAGCTTCTTTCTGCCTTTTTTAGCTACTTTTAGCCGTTTTGTGCTTATTTCATCTTTTTTCAGATAATTCCCACTTTTTTTGTGCTCATTTCTGCTTCTTTCAGTAAACATCTGTTCTTTCTGCTTTCTTCTGCTAATTTAAACTTGCTCTACCTTTTCGGCTACTTTTTATTTATTTTTTATTTATTTTTTGTTGCATTTTTAGCTCACTTCAACTGTTTTCAAATAAATTAAAGGTTTTCGTGGTAATTTCTGCAACTTTGAGCCTAATTACACTTCTTTCTACTAATTTAAGCTTGTTATGCTCCTTTCAAAATGTTTCTGCTCGTTTCAGCGTTGTCTGCTACTATTTAGCTGTTTTGTGCTTACGGGTAATTAAGCTTTTTCAGCTAATTCCACTTTTTATTTTTTTAGCTCCTTCCACTTCCTTCTGGTATTTTAAGCATCAACTATAGCTGTTTCAGCAATTTTTTGCTAAATTGAGCTTTTTTTTTTTAGCAAATTTTCTAATTTTAGTGCTCAGTTCTTCTTATTTAAACCTTCTTCTTCTTCTTCTTCTTCTTCTTCTTCTTCTTCTTCTTCTTTCGGCTTTTCCCTTTTCAGGGGTCGCCACAGCGAGTCATCCTCCTCCACCTCACTCTGTCCTCTGCATCCTCTGTCCTCACTCCAACTACCTCCATGTCCTCTCTAACTGCATCCATATATCTCCTCTTTGGTCTCCCTCTTTGTCTTTTTCCTGGCAGCTGCATTTCTAACATCCTTCTACCAATATACCCACTGTCCCTCCTCTGGACATGTCCAAACCATCTCAGTCTGGCCTCCCTAACTTTATCTCCCAGTTGTTTAACATGTGCTGTACCTCTGATGATCTCATTCCTGATCTTATCCATCCTTGTCACTCCTAAGGAGAACCTCAGCATCTTCATTTCTGCCACTTCCAGTTCTTTCTCCTGTCTTTTTGTCAATGCCACTGTCTCCAGACCATACAACATAGCTGGTCTCACCACTGTCTTGTAAACTTTTCCTTTGACCTTTGCTGACACCTTTTTGTCACAAATCACTCCTGAAACTTTTCTCCATCCACTCCATCCTGCCTGGACTCTCTTTTTCACCTCTTTACCACATTCCCCATTTTCCTGGACAGTGGACCCCAAGTACTTGAAGTCCTGCACCTTTGTGACCTCTGCTCCTTGTAGCCTCACTGTTCCACTGGCCTCCCTCTCATTCACACACATGTACTCTGTCTTACTACGACTGACTTTCATTCCTCTTCTTTCAAGAGCATACCTCCACCTCTCCAAGTTCTCTTCCACTTGTTCCCTGTTCTCACCACAGATCACAATGTCATCTGCAAACATCATAGTCCATGGGGATTCCTGCCTGACCTCATCTGTTAGTCGGTCCATCACCAGAGCAAACAAGAAGGGGCTCAGAGCCGATCCTTGATGCAATCCCACCTCCACCTTGAAGGTATCTGTCACACCCACAGCACATCTCACCACTGTCCTGCTGTCCTCATACATGTCCTGTACCAATCTAACATACTTTTCTGCCACTCCAGATTTCCTCATGCAATACCACACCTCTTCTCTTGGTACCCTGTCATATGCTTTTTCTAAATCCACAAACACACAATGGAGTTCTTTCTGACCCTCTCTGTACTTCTCTATCAACATCCTCAAAGCAAAGATGGCATCTGTGGTGCTCTTTCTTGGCATGAAACCATACTGCTGCTCACAGATAGTTACATCTTGTCTAAGTCTTGCTTCCACAACTCTCTCCCAGATCTTCATTGTGTGGCTCATCAACTTAATTCCCCTGTAGTTGCTACAACTCTGTACATCACCCTTATTCTTAAAAATGGGAACCAGCACACTTCTTCTCCATTCCTCAGGCATTTTCTCACCCTCAAATATTCCATTAAATATTTGAGTCAAAAACCTCACTGCCATCTCTCCGAGACATTTCCAAACCTCCACTGGTATGTCATCAGGTCCTACTGCCTTCCCCTTCTTCATTCTTTTCAGAGCTTTCCGGACTTCACCCTCACTAATCTTTCCCACTTCCTGGTCCACCGTTTCTATTACCTCCACTCTTCTTTCTCTTTCATTCTCTTCATTCATTAGCTCCTCAAAGTAATCCTTCCATCTTCCCATCACACACTCCTCACTTGTTAGAACATTCCCATTCCCATCTTTAATAAGCCTAACCTGCTGCACATCCTTTCCAGCCTGATCCCTCTGTCTTGCCAATCGGTACAAGTCCTTCTCGCCCTCTTTAGTGTCCAGTCTCCCATATAACTCATTGTACGCCCTCTGCTTTGCCTTAGCTACTTCCCTCTTTGCTCTATGTCCCATCTCCTTATATTCCTGTCTCCTCTCTTCAGTCCTCTCACTGTCATATTTCTTCTTGGCTAATCTCTTTCTTTGAATGGCGTCCTGCACTTCACTATTCCACCACCAGGTTTCCTTATCATCCATTCTCTGTCCAGATGACACACCAAGTACCTTCCTACCTGTCTCTCTAATTACTGTTGCTGTAGTAGCCCAGTCACTTGGAAGCTCTTTCTTACCACCCAGAGCCTTTAACAGCTCGTCTCTGAATTTCTCACAACATTCTTCCTTCTTTAGCTTCCACCATTTGGTCTTCTTCTCTGATTTTACTATTTTTCTCTTCTTCGCAACAACAGTCATTCTACACACAACCATCCGATGCTGTCTGGCCACACTCTCCCCTGCCACAACCTTACAGTCTCCAATCTCCTTCAGGTTTCCTCTTCTACACAGAATGTAGTCGATCTGCGTACTCCTTCCTCCACTCTTATAGGTCACTCTATGTTCCTCCCTCTTTTGGAAATAGGTATTGACTATAGCCATTTCCATTCTCTTGGCAAAATCCACCACCATCTGTCCTTCCTGGTTTCTTTCCTTGACACCAAACCTACCCATCACTTCCTCATCCCCTCTGTTTCCTTCACCAACATGTCCATTCAGGTCTGCTCCAATCACCACTCTTTCCTCCCTGGGAATACTCTCTATCACTTCATCCAAATCTTTCCAAAATTTATCTTTCTCCTCCTCATCACATCCAACCTGTGGAGCATAACCACTTACTATGTTTAGCATCAGACCTTCTACTTCTACCTTTAGACACATCACCCTATCTGACATTCTTATTTAAACCTAATTCAGCAAATATGTGTTTTTCTGCTTTATTCTGTTAATGTAGGCTTGTTATTTCATCTCATCTACATTTCAGCACATTTTTTAGCTAATTTCAGCAGTTTTTCAGTAAGAACTTCAGCAGTAAGCATTCACACAGCATTTTTGCAGGAAATGCAATTTTTCTAGTTCTAATTCCCTTTGAAATTCTTGCTTTTTTGTTGTTGTTTGTTTTGTTTTTCCGCCCACTGTGATAGCTTATATCTCGCTGTTTTAGTAAGGTGCCTTCATGCTAACCTGTAAAATGTTCCTTTTTTGCTTTTAATTAAAATTTTATTTTTTGCTTTTAATTAAAATTTTATTTTATGTGTATTTGAAATATTAGGTGAGGCTGTTACTTTAAAGCTGTGTACTGAAACGAGTACTACAATTTTTGTGCACTTGATAAATACAGTAATTAAACAACTATTTTAGAAACCCTACTTTTATTGTGTTTCAAAATTTTAATAATAGCAGGTTTTCTTAGTACAGATAGTCCTCGACTTACGACGTAGATCCGTTCCTACGCGGTGTCGTAAACCGATTTTCTACGTACTGTAAGTCGGAATATACGTACATACTGAACCATATACATGTACAGTACTGTATTACCAAGCACTTAGCCTATCCTAACACAGTACCCTACATACCGGTAATTATCAAAAAACACATACCGTATTTTCCGGTGTATAGGTCGCACCTTTTTATGGGTTTTTCAAGGCCTGCGACCTATACACCGGTGCGATCTATTTATGGATTTTTTTTCATATTTTTAGACCAATTTTTGGCTGAGTTATGGCCCTTTTTCCCTGTTGCATAAAATGGCGCAGTACCAGTTTCGGCCACCAGGGGGCAGTGCACGTGCAGTACCAGTTTCGGCCACCAGGGGGCAGTGCAAGTGCTGTACCCGCTAGGGGCATGAGTACCGGTACACCAACCCAAGAAGAAGAACGTTTCCAGCTCCTGTGCAAGTAGCGAGGACCTTCTCCTCCTGTGCCCGAAAAAACGCTCCTCTGCTCGGACTGATTCTGTCTGCCTCTGGGCTGGAGGTAGCTTCTGTTAGCTCTGTTTGTTTGCTGTTTGTTAGCAAGATAAGTCAAGAACCACTCAGCGGATTTTTCTGAAACTTACAGAATGGAATCACAGTGTGGACGTTTACAAGTGAGTACCTTTATTAGATGTTTGAGATAAAAAAATAAAAAAACGATCTTTTTGTAGCATGTAGCTTCGAGTGTTAGCTTCTGTATTTGTTATAAATAACATCGAATCCACTCGGTGTATATTTATTTCTGCTTACAGAGTAATTATAACACTCCAATGTACTTAACTATGTCCTGGATGAATCATTTGAGATGAGATTCGATTTTTATTCGTGTCAGAGGCGGGCATGGTCTCGTGTTGGCCTTCGTTTTATGTCTGTGTACTTCTGTTAACGTCATAAATGGCTTCAAAACCACTCGGTGTATATTTATTCTGCATACAGAATGCAATTATAGGAGCTTTAATGTACGTTACTATGGTCTCGAGAAAACATTTGACATAAAATTCGATTTTTTATTCATTTTCTGAGAGACGGACTCCTCTCGTTTTTAGCTTTTTTAGCTTGTGGTTTTACTTCGGTTTGCTTAAATAGCTTCAAAACCACTCGGTGTATATTTATTTCTGCTTACAGAGTAATTATAACACTCCAATGTACTTAACTATGTCCTGGATGAATCATTTGAGATGAGATTCGATTTTTATTCGTGTCAGAGGCGGGCATGGTCTCGTGTTGGCCTTCGTTTTATGTCTGTGTACTTCTGTTAACGTCATAAATGGCTTCAAAACCACTCGGTGTATATTTATTCTGCATACAGAATGCAATTATAGGAGCTTTAATGTACGTTACTATGGTCTCGAGAAAACATTTGACATAAAATTCGATTTTTTATTCATTTTCTGAGAGACGGACTCCTCTCGTTTTTAGCTTTTTTAGCTTGTGGTTTTACTTCGGTTTG
>JBBPBX010080956.1:0-16053 GCA_038048925.1 Garcialebias charrua | reverse complement strand
TGTGGTTGTGTCAGGAAGGGCATCCGGCGTAAAATCAACTGCCAAATCTTCGTGCGACTAGATCGCTGTGGTGACCCCTAACGCAGGGAAAAGCCGAAAGAAGAAGAAGAAGTTCTGTGCATGTTTATGAACTAGAATGAACGTTTGTGATGAAAAACGAGTGTTCGTAGTAGCGCTAGCATAAATTTTCCGACTTACGAGCGAAAATCCGGACTTACGAGTAACGCGTGTTTTGGGTTCCAACATACAAGTGTTACAAGCACCTTGTACGAACGGAACTCGCTCGTAAGTCGGGGACTACCTGTATTTATTCATTTATTTATTTATTTATTTATTTATTCATTTAATTTCCATTAAAAACAAATACATTTTCAAAAATAAAAACATAAAATGAAAGGAAGCAGAAGAAGAAAATTTCTTAATAATAATAATAATAATGAATTTAATTTATAACCCACTTTTCATTAATGAAAATCTCAAAGTGCTACAAAGTGCAACAGAATTAAATGTCAATAAAACAAGTAATAAAACAAGTAAAATCAATAACAGTATCAACTAAGATCAAAGATAGAATCATGAGGAGGCAGAGTAGGCTCGCTTAAAAATAATCTTATCATATCTGCTCCCTCTTAAACTAAATCAATTCAAACTATCAATTCAAATCATACTCATTCATATATAATACAGCAAAATACTTAACTCATCAAAATTTCACGTTTAACAAAATAGACATTAATCAGTTATATATATATATCTTTCTAACAAAATAGTTTTTATCTTTTTCTTAAATATAAACATTGACTTCACTAATTTTACATCACCCTCCAAACTATTCCACAGACCCATTCCCTGTTTTGTAGTGGACCGACCCTTTAAACTGGTTCTATACTTAGGTTTAACAAAAATATCTATTCCCTTCAAATTATAACAACTCTTCCTTTTTACAAAATATGCTTGAATGTTTGATGGTAGCAAGCAATTCTGAGCTTTAAACATAAGTAGAAGAATATTATAATCCACCAAATCATAAAACTTAAGTAATTTTAATTGACAAAACAGAACATTAGAAGGATGACAATAACTCTTTCTTGTTATAATTCTTACAGTTCTTTTTTGCAGAATAAAAATGGGCTTTGTTACGGTTTTATATGCTGTACCCCAAACATTGACACAATAAGTTAAATGCGGGACTACAAGTGTATTATAAAGTAAATATAAAGCATCACTGTTTAATAAGACCCTTACTCTATATAATACTGCATTGGACTTAGATATTTTAATTTTTACAAGATTTATATGCTGTTTACATGACAGTTTATCATCAATAATTACACCCAGAAACTTTACCTCATTCACTCTACATATCTTAACACCATCAATTTTGAAAGAAAAGTCCAAAGTTAACTTTTTTTTACTAAATATCATAACATTAGTTTTATCAACATTCAATGATAACTTATTTAATTTAAACCAATCCTGTATTTTAACAATCTCCTTGTTTACCAACTCAAACAGCTGTTCCATGTCTTTACCAAACAGAAAAAAGTTGTATCATCAGCAAATAGAACACATTTGAGGATGTCAGATACTTCAATTAAATCATTTACATATAAAATAAACAATTTAGGTCCAAGTACTGAACCTTGTGGTACTCCACATGAAGTTCTGCATAAATTACATCTTACTTCATCCATCTGAACAAACTGCTTTCTATCCCTCAAATAACTGCTTATCCACTGTAAAGCACCATTGATTCAATTTATCAAGCAGAATGGTGGAGCTTCTGCTTGTTTGTCTGGAAATGAATGCGTGAACCAAACAAATTAAAAACATCAAAGTCTTGGTTCATGCTGAGTAAATCACAAATCACGTAAAAACCAGCTGCTGTTTGAACTCAACAAGACAAAACTACAAACATTTAAAACACTTTGCAATTTATTTTAACATTAAAAATTAATTTATCAAAGAAACAAAAATATGTTGTCTGTGCAGGGAGTCGAACCAGCAACCTCCTGATCACGGGCCCTCCTTCTCCGACCTCTGCACCACCAGTCCCCGCGAGCATAAAGTCCAGTAAAATAATAAAATAAAATAGAGTTCAGTATCGGCAGAGTTCACTAAGTTTTAACCGTTTTGTGATGTGGCGGCCATCTTGAATAAGGCAGACTCCAAAAGTTGATGAACGCCTAAAGACGTGAGCGTCAGTAAAACGTCTGATGTTCTCCAGCTCGAGTTAAATTTGCATTTCTGTCCTGCTCTGACTAAACAAAGCTGTTCTAAAATAACGACACAAAAATAAATTTAAAGAACAAATTCTGCCGAAAAAATAAAAATAACTTGCAGATTTTTGTAAAGCTGTGACAAAAACACAGAAAGTTTCTGAATAAAACATTTACAGATGTGATTACTTTATGTTTTAACCACACCACCTGCTGCCTTGGTGCCGCTAACGTAAAAAAAAAAAAAGTTTTTTAAAGACGTTTGAAATCAGATCAATTCTGCCTGTTTGTTATTTCGCAGCTTTAACGTGAAATATTTTGTTCCTGGAAGAAGAAACGGTTGAATATATTTTTTTATTTGACTGTGTGACTTTAACTTCGTCCAGTTTACAAACTGAAGCACAAACTTTTAATTACCGTATTGCCGGCGTATAAGTTACAACTTTTTTGCCTAATTTGCATGCCCTGCGACTTATAGGGTGAAGCGACATATTTATGGATTTTTACCCCCATATTTTTTAGACCAATTTTTGGCTGAGATATGACCGTTTTACATTTTAGCAAAAAAAATGGTGCAGTATCACTTTCGGCCGCTAGGGGTGCAGTAGCTCCGTATTTTTAACGGGTACTATTTTGAAAAATAGCTCATGAACCACAGGACAGATTTTGTTGAAACTTACAGAAAGTAATTACTGGGTGGACATTTACAAACTGTTAGCTGTAGGAGATGTTTGAGCTAAAATTCTATTTATGCATAATTTATTTTCGCAGCGCGTGCGACCGTTTGGAAGACGTCAAAGCGAAACAATTTAAATCCAGCAGATTTGACCATTACGTTAATTTATTAAGGAACGGCTAAACTCAGAAACACTTTTGCTATAATGTCAGCTAACAAATATATTTTTTAAGTGTTTATTTTGTTAAATTTTAAAGAAAATGCTGCGGTCCCACCCGTGCGGGTGCTCGTAGCGAAACTACTTTTTAAATCCAGCAGATTTGATAATTACGTGCATTTATTAAGGAAAAGTTCAGCTAAGACACATCTTTGCTATAATTTTCAGCAAACAAATAATTGTTTTTACTGTGCTAATCTTGTTAAAGTCCTTCTGTGCGTGCTCCTGTGGCCGCCATTTGCAGCCAATCCATTTTGGGCAAAACACCGGCCCACATTTCCGGGTTGTCAGCGGTGACGCGTAATAGGTGCGACTTATCGGGTGGAAAATACGGTAGATCATTTTAGCATCATTGAATTTAATAGAAACATCAAAAATAAAATTATTTCTATATTTAGAAACATGTGGAGGTTTTACACCGATATCAGACTATTTGATCCAACTGTGAAAGCAATGGTGCGACTGCCTCTGCGTGTGTTAGTAAAATATCTCCAGAACCCCTGGACGAAGCTAAACCTCAGGAAGTTCTCATGGCTTGTACGTCGACCTGTTGGAGACGACTCTATCCAAGAAGGCCACCGCAGCTAATCCACCTTAGTGAACACAAAACAGCTCTGTCGGTTGGAGGCACGTGTAGCTAAACTTCGGCGTGGTAGTAGCTGAGAGTAGCTCCAACACGTTGTTGTTTGATTCTCTTTAAAACGTGCAGGAGGACAAAGCGGGCTCATTAGACGGCTGTAAAAATAAATGTGATCCTCCCACTCCTGTAAACAGTGTGGTAGTCCAGCTTTATGACCCCCCCACCCATCCACCCCCCAGTATCTCTGAGCTCCCAGGAAGCTGGCGGGTTCGGCTGGAGCCAGAGTTCTGCCTCATCCATCATCCTTATCAGGGCGAGTCTGGCTGCACCCGGAGCCCAAGAAGAAGAAAGAGCAGAAGAGGAAGGTCATCTTCTCGTTTCCAGTTTAAAAATCACAATTTTACTGAATTAATATGAAAATAACGAGATTTTAATGCAGTTCAGAGACGATAAAGTATCTGAGTGGTTCTGGAGGCCGTGGAGCCACATCAAAGTGCGACTTACATCTGATGGTTCGGGAGGTCTTTGGCTGCCTGGATTTAGGGGTGGGGGGTGGGGGGGGCTTCCTCTGCAGCTCCAGTCTGACCCCGAACCGGGCCACTTCAGAACATCTTTTACTGCTAAGATTCAAATAAACACGAGGCAGCGAGCAGCTGAGGAATGTCCAGAGAGACGAGCCAGGTCCTGAGGACGGTGTTTATGGAGGACGAGGATGAAGAGACACAACTGTCAGCGTGGAAACACTTTCACTGCTGCGCAGCAGGAGTATTCACTCAGCCGGACCGGACCAGAGACCAGGAGTATTCACTCAGCCGGACCGGACCAGGAGTATTCACTCAGCCGGACCGGACCAGAGACCAGGAGTATTCACTCAGCCGGACCGGACCAGAGACCAGGAGTATTCACTCAGCCGGACCGGACCAGAGACCAGGAGCATTCACTCAGCTGGACCGGACCAGAGACCAGGAGTATTCACTCAACCGGACCAGAGACCAGGAGTATTCACTCAGCCGGACCGGACCAGAGACCAGGAGTATTCACTCAGCCGGACCGGACCAGAGACCAGGAGTATTCACTCAGCCGGACCGGACCAGAGACCAGGAGTATTCACTCAGCCGGACCGGACCAGAGACCAGGAGTATTCACTCAGCCGGACCGGACCAGAGACCAGGAGTATTCACTCAGCCGGACCGGACCAGAGACCAGGAGTATTCACTCAGCCGGACCGGACCAGAGACCAGGAGTATTCACTCAGCCGGACCGGACCAGAGACCAGGAGTATTCACTCAGCCGGACCGGACCAGAGACCAGGAGTATTCACTCAGCCGGACCGGACCAGAGACCAGGAGTATTCACTCAGCCGGACCGGACCAGAGACCAGGAGTATTCACTCAGCCGGACCGGACCAGAGACCAGGAGTATTCACTCAGCCGGACCGGACCAGAGACCAGGAGTATTCACTCAGCCGGACCGGACCAGAGACCAGGAGTATTCACTCAGCTGGACCGGACCAGAGACCAGGAGTATTCACTCAGACCGGACCAGAGACCAGGAGTATTCACTCAGCCGGACCGGACCAGAGACCAGGAGTATTCACTCAGCCGGACCGGACCAGAGACCAGGAGTATTCACTCAGCCGGACCGGACCAGAGACCAGGAGTATTCACTCAGCCGGACCGGACCAGAGACCAGGAGTATTCACTCAGCCGGACCGGACCAGAGACCAGGAGTATTCACTCAGCCGGACCGGACCAGAGACCAGGAGTATTCACTCAGCCGGACCGGACCAGAGACCAGGAGTATTCACTCAGCCGGACCGGACCAGAGACCAGGAGTATTCACTCAGCCGGACCGGACCAGAGACCAGGAGTATTCACTCAGCCGGACCAGAGACCAGGAGTATTCACTCAGCCGGACCGGACCAGAGACCAGGAGTATTCACTCAGCCGGACCGGACCAGAGACCAGGAGTATTCACTCAGCCGGACCGGACCAGAGACCAGGAGTATTCACTCAGCCGGACCGGACCAGAGACCAGGAGTATTCACTCAGCCGGACCGGACCAGAGACCAGGAGTATTCACTCAGCCGGACCGGACCAGAGACCAGGAGTATTCACTCAGCCGGACCGGACCAGAGACCAGGAGTATTCACTCAGCCGGACCGGACCAGAGACCAGGAGTATTCACTCAGCCGGACCGGACCAGAGACCAGGAGTATTCACTCAGCCGGACCGGACCAGAGACCAGGAGTATTCACTCAGCCGGACCGGACCAGAGACCAGGAGTATTCACTCAGCCGGACCGGACCAGAGACCAGGAGTATTCACTCAGCCGGACCGGACCAGAGACCAGGAGTATTCACTCAGCCGGACCGGACCAGAGACCAGGAGTATTCACTCAGCCGGACCGGACCAGAGACCAGGAGTATTCACTCAGCCGGACCGGACCAGAGACCAGGAGTATTCACTCAGCCGGACCGGACCAGAGACCAGGAGTATTCACTCAGCCGGACCGGACCAGAGACCAGGAGTATTCACTCAGCCGGACCGGACCAGAGACCAGGAGTATTCACTCAGCCGGACCGGACCAGAGACCAGGAGTATTCACTCAGCCGGACCGGACCAGAGACCAGGAGTATTCACTCAGCCGGACCGGACCAGAGACCAGGAGTATTCACTCAGCCGGACCGGACCAGAGACCAGGAGTATTCACTCAGCCGGACCGGACCAGAGACCAGGAGTATTCACTCAGCCGGACCGGACCAGAGACCAGGAGTATTCACTCAGCCGGACCGGACCAGAGACCAGGAGTATTCACTCAGCCGGACCGGACCAGAGACCAGGAGTATTCACTCAGCCGGACCGGACCAGAGACCAGGAGTATTCACTCAGCCGGACCGGACCAGAGACCAGGAGTATTCACTCAGCCGGACCGGACCAGAGACCAGGAGTATTCACTCAGCCGGACCGGACCAGAGACCAGGAGTATTCACTCAGCCGGACCGGACCAGAGACCAGGAGTATTCACTCAGCCGGACCGGACCAGAGACCAGGAGTATTCACTCAGCCGGACCGGACCAGAGACCAGGAGTATTCACTCAGCCGGACCGGACCAGAGACCAGGAGTATTCACTCAGCCGGACCGGACCAGAGACCAGGAGTATTCACTCAGCCGGACCAGAGACCAGGAGTATTCACTCAGCCGGACCGGACCAGAGACCAGGAGTATTCACTCAGCCGGACCGGACCAGAGACCAGGAGTATTCACTCAGCCGGACCGGACCAGAGACCAGGAGTATTCACTCAGCCGGACCGGACCAGAGACCAGGAGTATTCACTCAGCCGGACCGGACCAGAGACCTGGAGTATTCACTCAGCTGGACCGGACCAAAGACCAGGAGTATTCACTCAGCTGGACCAGACCAGCCAGGACACCCAAGCCGTTTTCGCACTGCACAGCCCTCCCCGGCCCGACCCGGCTTCTAACCCGGGTTCGTCTTGTTCGCAGTTACCTTTCCGGGCCGGCGTCAGCCCGAGTTTTAGAACCCGACAGACAGAGGTTCTAAGCGGGCCGAGCCCCCGGGCCCAGTTTAAGTAACACGAAGCGCGCACCCATACAGAGCATTTCCGCCTTTCAGCGCGAGCTGGATTTCATTAAAATATAACTACAGAAACCCCTAAAAAATATGTGTTAGCTAAATATATATATATTAGTGTTTCTGAGTTTAATTTTTGTAAATAACACCAAGCGCGCACAAAAGAACTCCCCATCCACTTCAAGTTTTTAAACGTGCGTCGGACCTGGAAATATCAACACGCCTCGGTGGTTCAGTGGAAGCGCATTGGTTTGCCACTCCAAACTTTATCTCGATCGGGTTCGATTCTCACTTGGTTGAACTTATTTTACGTTTGTCTTTTATTGGATTTAAAAAAAAAAGGAGTTTGTGGTTAACACAAACTCCATTTTTTTTATCCAATAAAAGACAAATGTAAAATAAGTTCAACCAAGTGAGGAAATGGCGTTGGCTAAGAACTCCCCACCCACTTCAAGGCGGCTCTCCGCACACTGCGAAATGAACGGGGCCGGGCCAGGCTGGGCTCAGGGCCAACCCTGGACGAGCTCGGCTGTGCAGTGCCAAAAGGACCACTCATCATTCCATATGTTGCGGGAGTTTCAGAGACATTGAGACATTTATTTTCTAAACACAACGTCCCAGTGGCTTTTAAACCCCAAAATACATTACGGCAAAGACTGGTTCATCCCAAAGATCCAGTCCCCCGGCACAAACAGAGTAATATTGTGTATGCTGTTCAGTGTCAGGAGGGTGATCAGTCTTATATCGGGGAAACTAAACAGCCACTGGCCAAAAGGATGGCCCAGCACAGAAGATCAACATCATCAGGTCAGGACTCTGTGGTCTACACTCATCTCCAGGTCAGAGGTCACTCTTTCAGGGATGAAGATGTTCACATCCTTGATAGAGAGGAACGATGGTTTGAGAGAGGAGTAAAGGAGGCCATCTTTGTGAAAAGAAACCGTCCATCATTAAACAGAGGTGGAGGCCTCCGGGTTCAACTGTCCCCCTCTTACAATGCTGTTATTGCTAGTATCACTCAGCCCTCTGTGAATAGCAAACAACCATCAGGGTGCTAACGATCCATCGTTAGGCTGATGGTCCTCCTTGATCATGTGAGCAGCTGGTTTCAGGCTGTCATCAGCCAACTGGTTGATCCACTGTGAGAGGGTGCTATTTATAAGACTGAGCTGAATACAGCAGCTCAGACTGAGGAAGTCTTTCGGACGAAAGACGAAACGTTTCTACAATTTTTTTGCTTTTTTTTTGTTTTTTGAATGTCCAGAGGACCAGACTTAGCTTTTTTTTTTTAGATTTTTCTACCTGGATTATTGAGCATGCATCAGGGTACCTTTCTTATGGTTCGTGCTCTCAGCCCCTGGTGTATTTTGTGAACTCTGTGATACTTGTTCCTTGTGATCTTTCCAGTTAAACCACCTGAGAGTTACCTGTGCCCTTGGATCTCCACATGAACCTCTGGAACTCACCTGTTCTCCTTTCAGCTGCTCTCCTGTGTCTCACACCACACATGCTCTCTTGTGATCTCTGAAGTTTCTGGTTGCCACTAAGGATTCAAGAACCCTGACGCTCAACCACCATCCACCAGTAAGGACCTTGCACATTGTGAACAAAACCCTTGAGTCTCAGCCTGGACCTAAACTCATCTTCTTGCTCCACGGGGTTCCTGTTGAGTGATTCACTGTAAATATAAAAGCACTGCACAGTAGTCCCTCGTTTATCGTGGGGGATCCGTACCACGAAGACTCGCGAGAAGCGAAAGATTGTAAAGAAGGAATACATGTAGTAAGTAGTAGTTTATTTTAGTATTTATACACACACTGATTCCTCACCTTTCTTAGGATCAATGATACGCCACGAGGTGAGATCTTGCATGGAGCCCCAGTCCGAGGGAGATTGACAGTCATGTTTAGCTTCTTCCATTTTCTAATAATTGCTCCAACAGTTGATCTTTCTTCTCCAAGCTGCCTGGTAATTGCCCCGTAGCCCTGTCCAGCCTTGTGGAGGTCTACAATTTTGTCTCTAGTGTCTTTGGACAGCTCTTTGGTCTTAGCCATGTTAGTATCAATCAATCAATCAATCAATCACCTTTATTTAACCAGGTAGAGCCCATTGAGATCGAGATCTCTTTTACAAGGGTGACCTGGTCAAGTGGTCAGCAGCACACGTCACATTGGCAATAGGCATTTGCACTTATCAAAAAGAAAATAAAGAAAACTACAATCACAGTAAACAGATGTTGACAGTTCAAAACCAACAGGATATGACAGATTTCTATATACATTATATACAAAACAAGCAGACAAAAAAAACCAACAATGACATGTATATTGGATAAGTAGTGGTTAGAAACATCTGCAATGGTCAAGTTTCTTGATGACATTTTCTACTACGGTTGACATAAAGGATCCAGGAGAGATGAATGTTGATAGTTTCAGATCTTTCTGTAAGTTGTTCCAGGCTGAGGGGACGGCGAAGCTGAACGCTCTTTTTCCTAGTTCAGTTCTGACAGGAGGAACTGACAGGAGGACTAAATCGTTAGAGCGCAGGGAGTATTGACTGTGTGATGTTTGTATTAAGGAGGTGAGGTATGACGGGACCAGGTTTAGGAGGGTCTTGTAGATGAAGGATATCCAGTGAGTGTATCTGCGAGTGCTGAGAGATGACCAGCCAGATTTTACGTAAAGCTCACAGTGATGAGTGCGATAACTGGAGTCAGTAATGAACCGAAGGGCACCGTGGTAAATGGAGTCTAAGGACTGTAGGTATTTTGATGCAGCACTCATGTACAGCACGTCACCATAATCTAGTATTGGCATGAATGTTGCAGCTACTAATGTTCTCCTGGCTTTGCATGAGAAGCAGGATTTGTTTCTGAAGAAGAAACCTAGCTTCAGTTTGAGTTTAGTGGCCATTTTGGAGATGTGGGTTTTAAAAGACAGTTCAGTGTCAATGTTGAAACCTAGATATTTGTAGGTGGAGACCATTTCTATTTGTTTTCCCTCTTGGGTTCCAATTTGAGGTGGGTTCTCTGGTTGCAGCTTTCTGTTGGCAAGAACCATGAACTTGCTTTTGTCGGCATTTAGGACCAGTCTAAGTTTTTGCAGCCGTGACTGAATAATATTAAAAGCATCCTGAAGAGAGGTGAAAGCTTGGCTGAGGGAGGAAGAACAGTAGTTGGAGTCTTAATGATTGTGTGGGTGGACAGGTGTCTTTATGCAGCTAACCACCTCAAACAGGTGCTTCTAATGTAGATTAATAAGTGGAGTGGAGGTGGACTATTTAGAGGCGGACTAACAGGTCTTTGAGGGCCGGAATTGTTGCTGATTTGCAGGTGTTCAAATACTTATTTGCAGCAGTAACACACAAATACAGGTAGTCCCCGATTTACGAGCGAGATCCGTCACAACGAGGCGCTCGTAAACCGGAAATCTCGTAATTTGGAACGGCCGCCATTTCGCTCGTAAATCCGGAAATCCGCTCGTAAATTGGAACGGTTTTCGCTAGCGCACCTAAAAACACTCTATTTTCATCTAAAAACTACTTTTGAGTGCATAAAAATGATCGGAAACGTGTGTTTATATGCTTAACTTGCTAACTGAAGTGAAAAAACACATGAAAACTCAGTATTTTTTTCGTTTTTTCCAAAAATGTGCAGCTCGTAAGTCTGGAACCTCGCAGATCAGAGCGCTCGTAAATCGGGGACTACCTGTACATTATTTAAATATCATACATTGTGATTTCGGGATTATTATTATTTTTTTAGATTATTTCTCTGACAGTGGAAATGCACCTAAGATGAAAATTTCAGACCCCTCTATGATTTCTAAGTTTTTTTTGTGTTTTGTTTGTTAATTTATTCATTTTAAATTAAAACACAAAACAATTTCACAATACTGTATGAAATCAAAACATAAAATTAAAGGTAGCAGAAAGAAGAAGACATCTTGTTATATCTGCCCCTTTTAGGGCGGCCGTGGTGTAGTAATGGCAGTCGTCCCCCGATCTGAAGGTTGGAGGTTCGAATCCCGGTTACTCACACCATGTGTCGTTGTGTCCCTGGGCAAGACACTTAACCCCGAGTTGCTCCCGGTAGGACTGGAAGGCGCCTTGCACGGCAGTCGCCGCTACCGGTGTATGAATGTGTGTATGAATGGGTGTATGAATGGGTGGATGGTTGGTATTGTAAAGCGCTTTGGGGTCCCTCACAGGGGGCTAGAAAGCGCTATATAAATAAGCTCCATTTACCATTTAAAAAACAACAACAATCAATTCAAACAATCAATGTAACCAATAATCATCTATAAATAACAAAACAAAATGACCAACTCATCTCAATTTTCAATTTCTGATAAATTTCACATTTAAACTAATTCAAATGTATTTTTTTAAACAATTTGGTTTTGATCATTCTCTTAAACATAAACATTGACTTGGCTTCTTTATTTATTTTTTTTACATAATTTTCCAAACCATTCCACAATCCAATTCCCTGGATTGAAGAAGACCGTCCCTTAAATTGGTTTTGTACTGCGGTTTTACAAAAATCTCTGTTCCCTTAAGATTGTAGCAACTTTTTCTTTTAACAAAATGCATTTGAATGTTTGAAGGTAATGCGTTGTTCTGAGCTTTATACATAACTAACAAAATATTATAATCCACCAAATCATAAAACTTCAGTAATTTCAGTTGATAAAATAATGTACTTGATGGATGACGGTAATGTTTTCTTGTGATAATTCTTACAGCTCTTTTCTGTAAAACAAAAATAGGCTTTGTAATAGTTTTACACTCTTTTCCCCAAACATCAATACAATAAATTAAATGTGGAACAATGATTGTGTTATACAACAAGTACAGTGCTTTATCATTCAATAAGTCCCTGGCTTTGTACAGCACTGCAATAGATTTAGATATTTTGATTTTTATAGAGCTTGTGTTGTTTCCATGACAGTTTGTCATCAATAATAACACCCAAAAACTTCACCTCACTCACTCTACAAATCTCAACACCATCAATTTTAAATAGTACATCAACAGTTTTCTTTTTATTACTAAATATCATATAATTAGTTTTATCTAGGTTTAATGATAACTTGTTTAATTTAAACCAATTTTGTATTTTTCCAAACTCCATCTTCGACTCCAACATCTGTTCCAAATCTTTACCCAAATAAAAAAATGTGGTATCATCAGCAAAAAAGAACACATTTAAGGAGTCCAGACACTTTCACTAAATCATTCACATATAAGATAAACAACTTTAGTCCAAGTACAGAACCTTGTGGGACTCCACATGTGATATTGCAGAGGTTAGATTTTACATCATCTATTTGTACAAACTGTTTCGTGTTTTTCAACTAACTACATACCCACTGCAACGCTGGTCCTCTAATACCATATTTATTTAATTTATCGAGGAGAATGGTGTGATCAATAATAATAATAATAAATTCAATTTATAACGCACTTTTCATTAGTGAAAATCTCAAAGTGCTACACACATTGAATGCTACACACATTCATACACCGGTAGCGGCAGACTACCATGCAAGGTGCTTTCCAGTCCTACCGGGAGCAACTCGGGGTTAAGTGTCTTGCCCAAGGACACAACGACACATGGTGTGGGGAACCGGGATTCGAACCGCCAACCTTCCGATCGGGGGACGACTGCCATTACCACTACGCCACGGCTGCCCCCAATTGTATCTAATGCTTTTTTTAAATAAAAAAAGTTTTTTTTACTCAAGTTTGGTTATGTACTTCTTAACAAAACAGTCCTAGGGCCAAAAAAATGCACCCAGTGGTATATCAAAGTCAAAGTCAACTTTATTGTCAGAACTGCAATATGTACAGGACATACACAGGACCGAAATTGCGTTTCTCTCAGTCCCTCGGTGCAACAGTAACCATCTAAACACTAAACACTAAAACATTTAATAAACATAAGCATAAAATAGTAAAAGTGTAACACTGTCCTGAGTTTTTTCATAATAGTATAAAAGTATGAAAATTTACACCAACACTGAAACACCAAACACCCAATGAACATAAGCATAAAATGAAATAATAAAAGTGTAATACTGTCCTGAGTTTTTGCATAGTAGTATAAAAAGTATAAAAAGTATATCTATAAAATAAACTGAAGGTTCTAGCATTGACATTTGCAAAGAGTGGCACAGCAGCATATAAGTTAATGTACACAGTATATGTATGAGGTATTTTATGTTGGTATAGAGGCAAAGTGGCATATGCAGTGAGGCACATAAGGCACATTTGGCATCCTTAGATAAGGCTAGTCAGAGAATGCTGTATATGTATCTGCAGTAGTGTATATAAAATTAGTGTAAATGTAAACAGTACACGTTTCCGTGAATACAAACACACAGCAGTCTCTCACAATCTTTTTTGTCGTTCGTAGCAGGCGTATATAATCCAGTTTATTGTCCAAGGAGCGCACGTTAGCCAAAACCATGGATGGGATCGCCGGTTTGTGTGGGCTAGCTGCTAGCCTAGCTCTGATACCTCCACGCTTACCCCGCTTCTGCTTCCTGTCGCGCCGCTTGTCGCGTTTCCAATGCGGGCGCGATGGAGGGAGGCTCGGTGCTGGCTCCCAGAGCAGGTCGCAGTCACTCCGCTTGTTGCGCTTCCACTGCGGGCGCGATGAAGCGAGGCTCGGGGCTGGCTTCCAGAGCAGGTCGCAGTCACGAAGCTCACGTAGCTTCTCCTCGAGCTCATGTAGCTTCTCCTTAAGCTCGCTGTTTATTCCCAAATGAGCGGTTTTTCCAACATCAATCAGGAATTCACGGCTGTACTTGCGTTCTGAACACGTAGACATGACGGAGACGTGACGGCACATTGCGGCATGCAGGACAAAGACAAAAACACCGTGTTCATGGGAGAGAGAGAAGCCGCAGCGAGTGCTCGCGCCGCCATCTATATTTACAAAGTGTATATTTACTCGAAGTATATTTATTTTTCAGTGATATAAATGTCTCGTTTTCAAATCCTGGCGCTTGTGATGTCACAAGCTCTACAGAGAGTGGTGAAGCTCTACAAGCTCTACAGAGAGTGGTGAAGGCTGCACAGAAGTCTGTTGGAGTCAGTCTCCCCACCATCACAGACATTTACACCTCCAGATGCAGGAAAAGAGCCACCTGCATCATGAAAGACCTCACTCACCCAGCACACTCACTCTTTGCCCCACTCCCCTCAGGACGGAGGTTGAGGAGCATCAAATGTAGAACCACTAGACTGAGGAACAGCTTCTACCCTGAGGCTGTTAGACTCATGAATAAATAAATAATAAGAATAAACACTGCAAAATATCACATCATGCTGATCTGTTTTCTTGTTGCTGTGTTCATTTGTGACCATCTGCTCATACAGACTCATGTTCGTGCTGCTGTTTATAATGATGTTTTTCTACTACATTAGGGCTTAGTGTATTACTAGTTGATGTTTTTCTTAGTTAATCCTAGATGTTATTACTGTTTTTCTCTTGCATTTGTTGTTGGATGTAACTGGGACCCTGTGTACATAATCTCGTTTTCATCACATGTACCACATGCGGTGCAAATGACAATAAAGACTCTCTGACTCTCTGACTCTTATTTTGTGCATTAAATTGAATGAACATGGTCTGGATAGCCCACAAACATACCATAAAAATTTATAAAACCAATATTTGGTCTCCTTTAAACACACATTTATCACTATTTTTAAAAAGAGGAACTGGTGACTTCCGGCTGAATGGCGGTGGGATAAGTTGTGTTCAGGTGCGCTCCTGCGGAACTGGCCTGTTTTCCAACTAATGCCTGGCACTTTCTTCCGATTTTGACCGCAAACAATAGACAACTTACACATTCTACGCATATCTCCTGTTCGATCGCCAAAATGCCACCAAAGCCTGCTAAAGGAGCTAAAGGAGTAAACTCGATCGATGCTCACCTGCGGCCTAATCCTCGTGGCGGAACCTCGAGCTGTCCTGGGTCGCCCCCTCCGTCTGAAGCAGCAGCTGCCGCTACAGTTTGTGACGTCGGCAGCCTCAAACAGGAGCTGCTGGTGGCTCTCCGTGAGGACTTTGCTGCTATAATTAAAGCAGAATTCCAAGCCGCTCTGGGTGAAAGTCTCTCGTCGATCAATTCCGAGCTGTCCGCCCTCAAAAAGGAGCTATCATCGGGGCTAGCTGCAGTGCAGGAGAACTTCACGGGGCTAAAGCTAACGGTAGCAGAGGTGGAGAAGTCCGTCTCTACCTGCACAGATGACATCGTTAGCCTCCAGAAAAAAGTCGAGAGCCTCACGAAGACGGTGGCACAGCTGGAGGATAAATGTGACGATTTTGAATCCCGGTCCCGACGTCAGAATATCCGGATTATCGGTGTCCCGGAGGATGACCCTTCATCGGCTACAACGGCTTCGGTCTCCCGGATGCTAAAGGAGGCTTTCGGCTTCGAGGAAGGGCCGCTGCTGGACCACGCTCACCGCATCCCAGTACCCAAACCGAAGGCAGGCGAGCGGCCCCGTCCAATTGTGGCTAAGCTACACTACCACACGGACTGTGTGAAAATCCTGGCGAAGGCGAAGGAGCAGCAGCAGATCAAAGTGAACGGTACAAATATCTTTGTGTTCCCCGACTACACTGCCAGAACGGCTCGCGCGCGGGCCGCCTTCACTGATTGTCGCCGCAGACTTCGCGACGTCCAGGGGGTTCGGTTCGGCCTGCTCCACCCGGCCCGGCTGAAGATCACGCATGATGGAACTACACGA
>JBBPBX010080955.1:2760-16053 GCA_038048925.1 Garcialebias charrua | reverse complement strand
AAGACTCTGCAGCAGCAACACGTCTAACGTGAACGCGCTGGAAACTATGTCATCCGAACGTGAACGAAGAGCTGTATTAAAACTACTTCATCAGGTAATCAGAGCGGTCCAGAGCAATAACACAAGCTGTATGAGTTTTTAAATCTCTGAATCTCTGAACGTTGTTATATGCGCAGGCTTTAAAGTTACTGAGCGTCGCTATGAGACATTCATCACGTCAACACTTCAAAAAGTTCAGCTCTTTATGAAAAAACTAACTGATGTTGTCAACAAGCCCTGGAGCATTAAAGCCCTGCCATGATGATGAAGAGTGAGAGATTCAACCGTTCAAGAGGTATTGTTCTTTTATTATTATTATCTAAATAATCTTTTTTTTTTAAATCATAATCTTATTAACTTGTTTTTTTTTAACCTCTTGTTTTTTATTTCCAGTCTGTGACAGAGGTAGCTGCTCTCTTATCCACTTCAGGGAAATCCACCTGCAGCTAAGAAGTGTGTGATGACTGAACTGAACTCTGAACTTTTCCAGACCTGTCCCACCAAGAAGAAGTTGTGAGTACAGTAATGAGGACAAATACAGCCACACTGCTGCTACTGGACAAAAACTTGATTAGTTAGATTGTAAACAGTCTGTTGCTGCTTATTGTTCTGGTTCTGACTGTTATTGTATTTATTAAGATTTGTATTATTGTTCATATAGTTTATTTATTGTAGAGTGCTGTTTATTTAAAATATCATCCAAATGGGTCACTTTTATTTATTACTACAATACAATACAAACATATTTTTGGCATATTTTCAAAATAAACATTTTGTAAGTCTTTATTTTGTAAAAAAAATAATAATAATTTTGTACCGAAAATAAACCGAACCGAGCTCTCCTTGTAGTTGAACCGAACCGAAATGTGATTTTAGCGTACCGTTACACCCCTAACAATTATTCCAGTAGAAATATGATGAAATTCCTGCTGATGTGCCCCAAAGGGCACTGAAATAAAATGCTACAACTAGCTGCTGCTGTAGAATCTGACATGAATAATGGCAGCAGTCCTTGCAAATAATGACAACTTGGGACTAACTGTGAGGATGAGTGTTTTCTAGTTTGTGTCTCCCTCATGTAATCATCTCCTGCCTCCGTCACCTGTTGTCCTTCCCCAGGTGTTTGTCGTTGTCTGTCCGTTAGCGTCTGAATAGAAGTCTCTGTGTTCCTCATTGTCTGGGCATTGTCTTGTTTGACGTTATGGTTCTGTCTTCCTCCGTGTCATCCCTGAGACCATGTAAGTTTGTTGTACGGCAGCTGTTGTTTATCTTTATTAAATATATTATTCCTGTTTTAAATCCTGAGTTCTCCGAGTCCTGCCTGCACGTGGGTTCCAAACACAAGAAACGTAATACTAACAGCCTGTGCAACAACGTATGGTGTTTGCATGGATTTAAACATTTTAAGTTTCAGTTGTTTAAGACCACAATGATCCACTCTGGTCTTGGACTAGCTGTTAGTTTGTGAACCTCATTTGAAATTTTAGGTGAGGGAAGTCTGAGATTGTCATCATTGTATGTTTTTTTTTTTCATTCAACCTTTATTTAAACAGATAAGTCACATTGAGCCTCGAAGACTCATTTACAAGTGAGATCTGTTGGACAGACAATAAAAGTGGTGAAAAATGACACATAGGGTTTGGAGACAAAAAAATCCTAACACATTTTTGACCTCTGAAGGTTAAAAATGTGGTAATGAAAAAATCTCGCACACAAGCACATAATGACGCCGACATTACGCAGAGGGCAGGGTAGGGGGACTCAAAGGCGTGAGCATGCCAGCCCATACTGCAGAGTTCAGATAGAATCACTCAGTTCATAGAGATCCGTGCACATTCATGGGAGGGAGGGGTGGCTGCCGAGGATGGCCAGAGGCGAGTCCTGAAATGATGACAGAATGTTTATTCAGCTGGGCTCCTCTGAAAAGTCTGTGGAATTCCTCAGCAGAAGGTTTGGGAGGGTGAGAGCGTCAGGTTTACAAAACTTCTGCAGGCGTGTTGAGATAAGACGGCCTTTCAAGGCCAGTCAGGGAGCCAAATTTCAGATAAACACAATTGTTTTGGGAACAGGCAGAACTTTAATGACATCTACCTTCAGTCTGTGTCGGTCCTCTCGCTTCCGAAAATGTCTAAATTAAAATGACCGTACCAATGGAACGTGCCTGAGAAAATCCCTGAGATCTAATCCATTCAGCCAAAAGTCTGGATTCTCGAGACATGAACCAAGCCATCATGTAAGGCAGGCAGCCTGACCAGGTCCAGATTAGCTGCTGACGTCTTCCTTTTGTGTTGATGGACCAGGAACCAGCCGAATCCAAAAAGCAGGAACCAGTTATCATAAATCCAATTAAATATGTGTCCTTAAGAAGCACAGATGACAGCAGAGATAGACACGTCATCAAGTCTTCCAAGTCGATGAGATATCCAGATGTGTGCATGCCAACAGGGCAAATCAGCTCGCCTACAGCCTGTCTTCTCTTTGAAGAAATGTTATCAGTTGTGTTGAGGGACCAACTGACCAAATTGAAGTCCATAGTTATGATTCTGAAGATTTTGAAGAAGAGAGGCTCTCAGACAGTTTCACAAACAAGACAAAGCAAAAGCAAAGTGGAGACAGAGAGGAGACGTCTGCCCTTGAGAAGAGCAAATGGTAAAAATGGTAAATGGAGCTTACTTAAATAGCTCTGATGCATGCTCAATAATCCAGGTAGAAAAATCTAAAAAAGCTAAGTCTGGTCCTCTGGACATTCAAAAAATAAAACAAAACAAAGCAAAAAAAAAAATGTAGAAACGTTTCGTCTTTCGTCCGAAAGACTTCCTCAGTCTGAGTTGCTGTATTCAGCTCAGTCTTATAAATAGCACCCTCTCACAGTGTTGCACAACCAGTTGGCTGATGACAGCCTGAAACCAGTTGCTCACATGATCAAGGAGGGCCATCAGCCTAACAATGGATCATTAGCACCCTGATGGTTGTTTGCTATTCACAGAGGGCTGAGTGATACTAGCAATCACAGCATTGTAAGAGGGAGACAGCTGAACCCGGAGGCCTCCACCCCGGTTTAATGATGGACGGTTTCTTTTCACAAAGATGGCCTCCTTTACTCCTCTCTCAAACCATCGTTCCTCTCTATCAAGGATGTGAACATCTTCATCCTTGAAAGAGTGACCGCTGGCCTGGAGATGAGTGTAGACTGCAGAGTCCTGACCTGATGCTGTTGATCTTCTGTGCTGGGCCATCCTTTTGGCCAGTGGCTGTTTAGTTTCCCCAATGTAAGACTGATCACAGCCCTCCTGACACTGAACAGCATACACAATATTACTCTGTTTGTGCCGGGGGACTGGATCTTTGGGATGAACCAGTCTTTGCCGTAATGTATTTTGGGGTTTAAAAGCCACTGGGACGTTGTGTTTAGAGAATAAACGTCTCAATGTCTCTGAAACTCCCGTTCCTACTGGAGTGGGTTTTCTACGAGCCGAACTGCAGCTCCTTAAAATGCCAAGTTTCTTACCTGAGTTTGGTTCCAATTCATGGAGGCTCGATGGGGTAAGTTTAAAAAGTCAAAAAAAGTCCCGTTGTCGTTGTCGTTGTGTAATCACATAGCAGAGGCTCTCCCGATTTTTTGCTGGACGCGTTGAGCAACGTCGAGCCGCAAAACATCAACTTTTCGATCCGACGCTGGTCAACGCGTAGGTTGCTTTGGACGCGCGCGTGCGTGGAAAGGAACTGCCGCGTGCCGCTGCGCCGCTTCAATCACTCAAAACGCGCCGCTTCACGGTTCGCCGCGCCTCGACGCGTCTCCACATAGACTTTCAATGTAAACCGGCCGCTTCAGCCGCCCGACACGGGTCCGGTGGGTAACCGGCATAAGACTGATTAGCTGTGGCAGCCATGTGACATTTTAAAGGGGACCAAAGATGCAAAATTCACTTTTTAATGGTTTTTTAACTCAACTTTGGTTATGTACTTCTTCAAAAAACAGTACTAGGGCCAAAAAAATGCACCCAGTGGTATATTTACTCTAAGTATATTTATTTTTCAGTGATATAAATATGCTGGTGAAGATTCTCATTCGTCCAGGACATGATAAAATCAAAAAGGCGTTCAATACAATGATATATACAGTACAGTGTACTGAATACAATACAGTGATATAAATGTCTCGTTTTCAAATCCAACGGCTTGTGATGTCACAAGCCGTAGGACAACCCACCCCAACCTGAGTCCAGCCCCTCACCTAGCAACCCCTGGTGATGCTCCACCCACTTCAGTATAAAAGACGTCACGGTTGTTTTTCCTGAGTTCATCTCAGAGTTCGATGTTTCGTTGTTGTTAAAATGCAGTACCGCTAATAACTAATTATCTATCAGTAAAAACGAAAAAACTTATTTACGGGCTCTTAAATCAACCGGACGACTGCTCACGGACCATATCCGTTCAGCGCCGGATGTGGTCCGTGAAAAAAGCGGTCCCCGCTAGAGAGAGCGTGTATAGCAGTTAGCAGCCAGTGTGTTACTCTGCAGCCTTATTGCTTGTTTTCGAAGAGTCAGACGAAGAGTTTTTAACATGGAGGGTGAACTTATGGATGTTTCTCAGCGGCCTACGCGACGCGTCAGCGCCTCATTTGCCCTGCCCAAAATGGCGTCTGCCTCTGGGTCTGACTCAGGGTCCCCTTTGGAGGGCGGAGTTAATGTAAACAGATTTTTGAAGGGCGTGGCCTTATCATAAACAGCCTGTTCAGAACGGAAGTCAGAAAAGGCACAACTAGAAAGGGGATATTTTATTATCTAAGAATTATTTTGTGCATTAAATTGAATGAACATGGTCTGGATAGCCCACAGACATACCATAAAAATGTATAGGACCAATAATTGGTCCCCTTTAAACAAAAACCCATAGCAGAGTATAAAATGGTGATCAGGCTTAACTTACACACCACATTTTGCCTTAAAAATTGTAAACATTTACTGAGTTATAGTTATAGCCATTAGCTATTGTATGCTGACTGCTTTGCAATTGTGGCTATGTTGTTAAGCTGACTCCAGAAATCAGTTTGTTGTAGTTGTTCATCCAAAGATTAATTTCTGAGAGTTTAATTTAGGTCGTTTTCACACCTGATAGTCTGGTAGACTCGGTTCGATTGGGGACAACAAAAAAGGTTACATCATTTTATCTGGACCAGCTTTAAGGGAGAAACTGGTCCAGATGAATTGATGTAACCTTTTTTGTTGTAATCTACCTGGATGATTGAGCCTACAAACCATTTTTCGATTGGGGACCAATATTCAGAACATTTGTTAACATTTTCAGCTGGTGCGGTTCACATTCACACTGCACTGAGTCAGTTGAGTCAACCTGTTCCCCCCCTCACCCGTGGTGGCGCTGCACCAAGAACTACTGAAGGAAACAACATGAAAACCTCTGAAGAAAACACTTCTTCTGAAAATAAAAAAACAAAAATGGAGTGGCATCAAATTTTTGTGGTTTTAGGATATCTGTTCTGTCATTTTTCAAAAATGGACTCAGCATGAGCGAAAGATGAGGCAGAAGGCCAAGGAGAATGTTGTTTTTCACATAAGGCGGCTGAGACGGCTCCGTATGAGGTGTGAGAAATGCGTGTTTGTTTTGGTTGTATTTATCCATAATGCCCTGCGCTGTGGTCCACTTCCTACTTTGGGAGCGGTCTCTGGTCTGCTTGCATTCACACTGCATTCAAACTAGGGGTTGAACGAGTACATCATTTTTAAACTCGACAATAACATTAAAAAACTTGAGTAGAACTCGAGTAGTCGATGACGTCATAGGATCTTAAGATGCAAAAAAAAAAAAAGCATAAAAACGTCATCATTTACCAAACAAAAAAAGACCAACAAAACATGTGGAGCATATATTATGCTCCTATCATTTATCATACTGCAGATAAGTCACAGGAAAAACAAAACTATTAGTTATTATAATTTATTAAGCTGAAAAAGTTAATGAAACGTTGGGCACGTCAAAAACGAAACTTAAAACCAGTGGGGCGGTTGTTACAACATATGTGACCTGCAATGCAACACCGTCCCCTACTGTCACAATCTACGGTGGTCACAGAGCTCCAAACAGGAAGTTGGGGAGTGGATGTGTTGTCTTTCCCATATTGCTTACCTTTGTATCTAGATGTGAATCGAATCGTCTGTCACACAGAGATGTACAACCCTACTTAGCGGTATGTGATATCGACCTGCCTCTTGTGTGTTATTAAATTTTGACTGTTTCCAGTTGCTCAGCTCAAAGTAGCTTGGTTGAGTTTAACCCACAATAGGGTTCTCAACGTGCTACAAACAGGGAGTTGATTTAGTGATGTAACTGCGTTATGATGATGTCACTACAAGTACACGAGTTGAAATTAAAAACCTTGATAGAAGTCCTGGGACTCGATCTGTCGATTACTCGGGTACTCTGTTAAAGCCCTAATTCAAACCGCGCCAGAGTTCACTTCAACCAAATCAAGACCTAGGTATTTAGGCGGACCAGAGTTCGCTTTTTTGGTTCGTATTAGAGTTTGATTGCGCATTCACACCTCCCCAAACGAACCAGACTTTCTAGGCAAACGGACTAGAGTTCGATTAAAGTGGACTAAACAGGGCTGGTGTGAATGCACCCTTAATATGATACAGACAAACACATGCACACAACTCACACAGATATGGGCAATAACGTTATCGCTCCACCTTTGCCGTCGATGGCGAAAAACAACTAATAAAGAACTTGTAAATCATTGGACCTCCCACTTTGACACTGGGCCTGACATACAAATCATTCAACATTTATTTAATCTATTTACATTCTTTTTTCACAGACGCATATTGGGGAGTGTATGTACCGGCAGTTCAGCACTGGTAATAGCGTCTAGTCAAAGACAGTGGTGTGTGTGGGTGTGTGTTAATTTAAACGTCCATTTCAGTGACACCAGGCTTTCAACCCCCTCCTGACATGAGCCAGAGATCATGGACAGAAGAGCGAGATCCGTCAGAGGTCAAAGAGTGAACACTAGCGGGGGTCGACCTTGTGCTGTCATTAGCACAGAGGTTGTCAAATATTTACTTCCGAGGAGTCACTGAGTGGACGAAGGAAAGGAGGAAAGGGAGGTGAAGATTTCTGGAGAACACCTCACTTTCTCTGGGAGGAGGCACACATGTGGACTCTCACCAGCGTCGCCATCAATAAATTAACACGAGCTGACAGAAATATCCCCGGCACAGTCTCAGCTGGCAGTGGCACGCACAGAGAGAGAACCACGGAGGGGACAACACGCTCACACACACTAACACACACACAGACGAAGACATGCTGGTGGAGACAGCAAGAGACGGGAAGAGAGTAAGAAGAAGAGTGAGAAGTGAATGTAACAGTTAAAACATAAAGTTTGATTTTGGACTACATCAGGAGAAAACATGTTTATACAGTAGTTTCATTCCTGTTTCTCCTCCACCCCTTACCTACACACACTGACCCCCCTCCCCCCTCCATCTGAGCCTCTGCTCCGTCACCCTGTCTCAACCTCTGGTTCTGATTTAGAAGCAACCTCCTCCACTTCATCGCTCTCTTTCCCTCTCTTTTTCTCTCCTCCTCTTTCTTCTTCTTAATACGTCTCTCTCCATCTCAGCATGTTTGTGTGTGGATACACCACCACACGAGATGTTTATGCCCCCCCTGTGTGAGCTGCTCTATCCCAAACGCACGCATACACACACATTCACAGCCACCAAAACACACAGACAAACAGCATGGAGCACCCAAGATCACATTCATGGAGACACATGCTCCCCCCCCGCTCTTCCATGATTAGTCTAAATATGCCAGTGATCACAAAACGGCAGGAAGACCCACTTCACATGGAGCTGCACAGACACAGATGCACACACAAACCTGCCTTTCTCCCCGTGCTACACACAAAAAAGGGGAAATATCTCTTCAGCTGGCATTCTGCCATGCTTCACATAAACATGGTGCACTGCCTTTTACAGCCGTTCTGCAGGTACAGTAATGCAAACACAAGGCTACAGTCGATCCAGTGTTTTTTGATATCAATACACACAAGCCGGGAACAAAAACATCTTTCTGGAACCAATCAATGCAAAAATGCAGATTTTTTTCATTCTAGAAACGATAGAAAAATGTCCCCACCCATCACAACAGTTGCAATTCTTATTTGTTCCCTTTCTGAGCATGAATGAGGTTGTATGTCATCTAGATTGAGGTTCCAAACACATTTAGTTGATTTCAAAAATAAATTTAAAGGCTGTCTTATTTATTTATTTATTGGTTTGAAGTAGGGATGCACAATATTGGATTTTGGGCCAATATCCTATATGCCGATATGTTAAAACTTATTTGACCAATAACCGATACTAATATCAATATTTTCAATACCTCTGTCAGAACATAGCCCTTTTGTTTAGGCTTATTTTGCTACAAAAAGTGTGTAACAGCTGTGAGAGCTGGTGACATATATTCAGTAACAACCATATGATATGCATAGCACTTTAACTTACTGGTATTTTAAATGAAAAGTATTAAATGTTATTTATTAGCATTAGTCACCTGCGCTGTCTCACTTGTGGAGGCTTGTTCCAGGTTTCTTGCTGGAGTGTGGGATCTTCTGCACTCTTGTGCATGAAACATAGCTTTTTTAATTTCAAAGTTTTTGTCTATCCATTGTGCTGTAAGACTAATCACGCTAACGAGGCTAACATTTGACGTCCAAATGTCTTTGGTAAAACTCACCCAAATATTATCGATTATTAGCTTCTCAATGATGTAGGAAATGATGGCTTGTTACTCGGGTAAGGCAACGTTGGAAAAATATCTCTGACTGGGGACAATGTAGCAAGGATCAATGTAGTCCAAAAATCTTCAGAATCCAATATCGTCAATGAAAAAAATCTTCCACACTGCCGCCATTTTGACTTCTGCCTCGCCGCCGTGAACAGATCAGGTAGGCATGTGTGACGTCATCATGTTGCACTGGCAATGCAGGCATCCTTGTCACTGGCTTGTCATACAAAAGCAGCGTCTTTTATCTCGGTGAGTTATTCGATGGAATGGCCAACCTGTATAAATGAAGCTTGAATGAATGAAAAATATCCGATAATTAACTTTAGCGCCAAAATCGGCCGTTACTGATACCATGCCGATAATATTGTGCATCCCTAGTTTGAAGTACTAATTATTTTTATTTAAATTTCTCATTAAAAATATTTTTATTTTTCCTGTCGGTCGGCTGCAAAAATCTGAAAATAACCAACAAGCATAACCTTGCATGTGCACCGCTGGTCTCTGACACCAGCCGAACAGAGCAGAAGCAGCAAGCTGAGCTTTTTTGTCACTGAAACAATAGATCGCTTACTGGTGCAGCACTAAAAGGGAGGTTTGAAAACTAACACAATTTCAGTAATAATAAATCTTTATTGTTTAATGATAATTCAGAGTTTACATGTCAATATCATAGCATGGGTCTACATCTTTGGACTGGATGAGAAGCAGCCGTTCACCTTCTCACATCAGTGTTTAGAACAAAAGGAAGTTAATGCATGTAGTTTATATAAACCTGCTATTCTAGGTTTACTTAAAGGGACAGTTCAGATCTTTACATGGGGGTCTGTGAAAAAAGTTCTGAAAAAATAATATATTACCTGTTGTAGATAGTGCTAAAAAAAAAAAACAGTTTGGAAAAAAAAAAACGTTTAATTCTGACTGGACTGTTAATCTAACAGCTATGCCAAGACCAAAGGGGACTAATGCCAAACTAAAGTTATTCCTACAGAAATAATATGATATTAGTGCTGGAAGGGCTCCAGGCTGCACCAGAAGTGCTTCAGCTGCTGTAGTTGAATTTGGAAATAATCGTGCAATTGTAACTTTCCAGAACATGCAAACTATTGGTGATAAGAATGATATCATAATGGTATTTGAAGGAACCCCTACAACATTACTGAGAGTTGTTTTAAGAAGGCAGCGTCCACATCGCTCAGACCAGCTCTTAGCCATTTAGTCAGAAATAAAAGCCATCCCACAGGTGAACATTTCTTGTGAATAAACAAAAGTTTTTTTTATTTTTATCGCTTGAGCCATGAGACCACACATGAACTGTGTTGAAACAAACATTTGCATTTTCATGAATATGGCCAAAACATAATGTTTTGAAACAATGACGTCTCAGCCCCACCTCTAATGTCACCTATGACCATGTCCTCTTCTTCTTGTTGTGTTTCACACCCACCGTGCAAGCTTTAGGCCTTGTCAGTTCCTTGGTTCTTGTGTTTGGTCCCTTGTCAATGCCTTGTTTCCTGTTTTTGGTTTATTTTCGTGGCAGGATTAAAATGCCACATACAGGTCAGGCATAGTTACTACAGTGTTTTGAAGCATTATCAGTGTTTTAATTTGGATGAAGACATGTCTAGAGATGGTGCCGTGTTTATGACATCATTTTTAGACACAACAAATATATAGACTGCTTGGGAAAAACTGTGTGTTTAAGTAGACACGGCTTTAATTCCTATTTCTCCAACAAACTGATGTTGCTCAAAGTAACATACCGTATTTTTCGGAGTATAGGTCACACTATATATATAGTGTATAGAGTATAGGTCGCATTGTCCAATTATTACCAATAGACTGGAAAAATCCCTAGATAGGTCGCACCTGAGTATAGGTCGCACCTACGTTTAGCTCTGCTGAAAATGTCTACCACAGGAGCGCACAGCAAGGCTTTTAAGAAGATTAACACTTAAAAACAATTATTTGTTTGATAAAAATTATAGCAAATATGTGTCTGAGCTGAACTTTTCCTTAATAAATGAACGTAATTGTGAAATGAGCTGGATTTAAAAATTTGTTTCGCCGAAAGTGATAAAAGCCATATATAGGTCGCACCTGAGTATAGGTCGCAGGCCATGAAAAAATGATAAAAAGGTGCGACCTATACTCCGAAAAATACGGTAAAAGTAGGTCAGTTAAAATCATATTTTATAAAGTAAAGAGATATACATTTCTATGATTAAACCTACGAACTTAAGTATAGCTTTAGGGGGAAAAGTGATTCAATAACTTGCGAGCGTGACCTCTGTTGCGGCAGAATATTGATCCAATCCAACACTATCAACAGCTCCTTCAGCCATAAACAACTTACAAGTTCTGCTTAATGGGAAAGAGATGTGAAGCTTGTGCATACAAATCGTTATCTTAATAAATAAATAATATTTCCCATTGAGAAGCCTGGCTAGAGTTGAGTGGAAAAAAGGATTTATCTACCACTGCAAGTATCTGAAAAACTTTATGGCTTTATTCAAAAGGGACCCTTAAAGTAGCTAAGTGATACGAGCAGCAAAGTGAAACAATCATTCATGAGCTCAGGAGGATGCAGCCATGGATGCACGTGTCCACACATTTATACATTTACACACAACCCGGACCAGCAGTTTGACTCTAAGAAGATCATTTACACACATGCTTCCACGCCCTTTAACACACCCCTGATCCTCCTCAGCCCTTCCCCTCTCCCCTTTAAACTCCTTCAAATCAAACCAGCACACACACACACCTACACACACACACATACACCTACACACAGCCCCATGAGGAGAAATGGGGTCATTTGCTCCGTTATCTCCTTTGCACCACATACACACACACAGCTATGCCCCCTTCTGTCTTTTTCTACCCCTTGCTTAACTTACTCCCACTTCTCTCACTCTACTTCTCCTCCCCTTCCCCCAACAAGCCTTCAGCCAATGGTGTCTGGGAGTCAGTCGGCTCGGAGAAACTGTTGTCATGGTGACGGGGCTCCTGTCTGTGCTCTGTCCCTCAGGCATCCAAGATCCAGAAAGCAGCATCGTGTTTACACGAGACAAGAAGAGAAGAGATGAGAGGGAAGAACAATGATGGAGATGGACATGAGTCAAAGGCAGCAGACGGAGGAGAGGAAGACTGGAAAAACAAAACACTTGAACGAGCTTTTGTTCTGCTGTGCCACTGGGTTTTGAGGCCTTGTATTTGTGCGTACACAAATATGCGTATGGGTGTTTCACATGGTCCAGTGTAGACACACAGGCATCTTGCACCCCTATTCCTGGCACCTCCACCCAATCTATGACCTTTCCTGGACTCCAGCAAGCAGACACACACACACACACATACACACACACACACAACAAGCACGATCCAGTACACAATCATAGCTCGTCATATGCTCACACACACATTCGTTTAGGATCATGTAACCAGACCCAAACTGTTGCACCTGGTGCAACCTAAAATAAAGTCCTCAGGCAGCCATTTGGCAGGGTGGCACTACGCTAACAGAGCCTGGATGTTAACTACGTACTGTGTGACTGAAAAGTCCTTGCAAAAAAAGGCACATTTTTAGTTTTGCACATACAGTATACAGAAAAACTGGTTCATGCTTTTATAACGTCTAGGCTGGACTATTGCAATGATTTGTTGTCTAAGTGTCCAAAAACTTATATTTACAAAGTCTTCGGTTGATCCAAAATGTTGCAGCCAGAGTTATAATGAGAGTTGGTAGAGATCATAGCTCTCCAGTTTTAGCTTCTCTCCATTAGCTCCATGTCAAATTCAGAATAGAATTCAAAATCTAACTTTTAACCTACAAATCTCTCAACAACCTAGCTCCATTTTATATTAGAGATCTTATTGTTCCATATTTTCATAACAGAGCACTTCACTCTCAGACTGCAGGTTTACTTATGGTTCCTAGAGTTTCCAAGAGCAGAATGGGAGGAAGATCTTTCAGTTATCAGGCTCCTCTCTTGTGGAACCAACTTCCAGTTTCTGTCCGGAAGGCATTGTCCAGTTTTAAGACTGGGATTAAGACTTTCCTTTTTGATAAATACTATAATTAGGTTGGGCTTGTTATGCTGCTATAGACTTAGACTACTGGAGGACAAACTGACTACATATTTTAAAACGTACACCGGTAGTTACAAATGCATACATGTGAATAGTTTACATTTGAAATTATTTCTATCTCAATGTGTGATTCCTGACCTGCCATTGTGTATCTGTTCCTCTCAAACTCAGCCAGTCGAAGCAGATGTCCTTAGCCTGGTTCTGCTAAAGGTTTCTTCCTCACGAGGGAGTTTTTCCTTTCCACTGTTGCCTCTGTGCTTGCTCAGGATGTCTGCGACAAAGTTAGACTCAAAGCAAAGCAGTCTGCTCCTCAGATAGTGTTAAATTATATATATATATATATAT
>JBBPBX010080953.1:3315-16054 GCA_038048925.1 Garcialebias charrua | reverse complement strand
ACCCAAACAGGACTCCAGCCAGCCATCAGGTGAAAAGAAGGAACCCAGACCCAGACCAGTGGTCATTCCGTATGTTGCGGGAGTTTCAGAGACATTGAGACGTTTATTTTCTAAACACAACGTCCCAGTGGCTTTTAAACCCCAAAATACATTACGGCAAAGACTGGTTCATCCCAAAGATCCAGTCCCCCGGCACAAACAGAGTAATATTGTGTATGCTGTTCAGTGTCAGGAGGGCTGTGATCAGTCTTATATCGGGGAAACTAAACAGCCACTGGCCAAAAGGATGGCCCAGCACAGAAGATCAACATCATCAGGTCAGGACTCTGCAGTCTACACTCATCTCCACGCCAGCGGTCACTCTTTCAAGGATGAAGATGTTCACATCCTTGATAGAGAGGAACGATGGTTTGAGAGAGGAGTAAAGGAGGCCATCTTTGTGAAAAGAAACCGTCCATCATTAAACAGAGGTGGAGGCCTCCGGGTTCAACTGTCCCCCTCTTACAATGCTGTTATTGCTAGTATCACTCAGCCCTCTGTGAATGGCAAACAACCATCAGGGTGCTAACGATCCATCATTAGGCTGATGGTCCTCCTTGATCATGTGAGCAGTTGGTTTTGGCTGTCAGCAACAAACTGGTTGATTCACTGTGAGAGGGTGCTATTTACAAGACTGAGCTGAATACAGCACCTCAGACTGAGGAAGTCTTTCGGACGAAAGACGAAACGTTTCTACTTTTGTTTTGTTTTGCTATTTTTTGTTTGTTTGTTTGTTTGTTTGTTTTTTGAATGTCCAGAGGATCAGACTTAGCTTTTTAAGATTAAACCATGTATAATTTCTTTATATTTTATTTTCAAGAAATCAGACGTTTTGTAATCTTTTTAAATTATATACACCAATATTTCTTCAGGCTTTTAACAATGATGCTGCCCAGATAAATGGTAGGGGTTGAGTCAGGAAAGGCATCCATAATAAAACTTTTGCCAAAACAAATACTGTATGGGGATCAGTCAGGGCTCGAATCAACAACAACCGCCTATGGTGCCGTTAACCAGAAGGGTAGGTGATTACTGGATTTGCAGGCAGGTGATCCACTGTGGCTACCACTAATACCAGTGCAGCCAAAAGATAACAAAATAAACAATAAGAATAAATTGTGTATTTGTGACAAGCTGTTGGTAACAAAGTGCATAAAGCTCAAATACAGAATGTTTTCTTCGCCAAGTTGTCAGTAATGTCAACAGATGACTGGTCGACCTATTGAGTTGGAGTTTCTCATCTTGTTAGAATGACTCATAGGCCAGAGTTTAGTTACTAAACAATAAAACAAAGAATTATTTCTGAAAAAATGTCAAGCACTAAACTGGAAATTAGGGAAAAGTTGGCCCAAGTCCAAAGAAAAACTTTTGAAAGATTGTAAGAAAGTCTATAGAACTAGTATGGTCACTTTAAAATATTACTCCAATTGAGGGATGACTCTAACCTTTTGTACAATAGTGTATATGTGTAGGCTTATTGGACTCTTCTATCAAATGGGGTGCATCAGCCTCTGCTCATTCATTCATGGAAAAAAGCCTAAAAGCAAAAATAACAAAATAAGAGTTATCTAGCATGGTTAAGACCAAACCTTTATTATGCTGTGTAGGATTCATGTGACATAATTCCACCACATAAATACAAATCATTAGATCATTATTTCAACAAAACATACAGTGAAAGCACAAGCACAGAAATCTGCCCATCTGAAGCGAAGCATAACAAAAACCCACATCACCCACTCCACGTACAGGCCTGTTGCAGCACCGGTGGGGAAACCACCGCTCTTTCATAGATGTTAGACATGTCTTCATTTGGGTACACAGTGATCTCAGATTAGTCCTGCATGTCCAGCTAGCACTTTGGGACGCAAAGACCTCAGCTTCAAAGAGAGAGAGGAAATGCCGTGCCCTTCCTGTCACTCCCCGTCAGACCCAAATGACGTGATCTCGATGTGATTAAGAGATTATGCTTACAAAAAAGGAAGAAACAGTATGAGCTCATAAAAGTAAAGACAAATTTGTACAGTTCAGTACAAAAAAATACATAATTACTGCATACCAAAGTACAGAAAACAGTGGGTGATCTGACTGACAACTCTGAGCTAATTCGTTGTTTTTAGGGGGTTTCAGTTTACATCATTACCATGTCTTTCAAACATTCCCAACAATAGGGTTGTGGACAGTATGCTAATAGACTTAACTTTTAGGGATTTCCTAGAGTTATGCTCTCAGAAAACAAGTCAGACATCTTGTTATTCCTTATTAGTACTCTTCTATCAATGATTAACTACAGTTTGTTTTACTTTCCCTCCCTTACTGGCTGCGACGTGTTTTACCAGTTGTGTGGGGAGCTGTAACACATGAGTGCTTTGATGTTTTTGCTTGATTTGTTTTAAGGGGGGTGGAAGCTTGTTACAATCCTGTGAACTTGTATAAATGTTGTTTTCTTTGTGTTTCTGTGGAAAAAGAACTCATGGGTGCACAGCATTTGTGGCACAACCCTCGAATGCACACATGCCCTTACTTGACTTCTTAATCTTCAGTTTCCTGCCCTCCCTCACGTATCTCAGAATAAAAACTTCATGCTGCTGTGATTCCTCCCCTTGCGTTGCCTCTGTATCCCCTCTGTGTGTGTCGTCTACAACAGCTATATCCCTTCTCACCACAACTCCCCTCCCAAAGCCCCTCCGTTCCTGCTGTTTTCACTGGGCACTGCACAAAAATGGTACTTGGCTTGATCCCAACAACTGAGGCCCACATACCTCCCAATCTCTAGATTAAATAGCACCAGTCTCTGAAGTCCTTCCAGGGACTAATAGCCTTTGTTGCTGGGAATAATCCACACATCCTCTCCCACATCCCGGGAAACCGCTGGCCTGTTGTGAACCCCGCCTTTGCCCCCTTAATTTTTCTCTCTCATCTCCATCTTAATCTACTCTTCAATTTTGGTTGACCTCCCAGACTCCCCATGGTACAAACCCTGTGGTTTAGTGCAGTGGCATCCAGGACTGAACCACCGGCGTTGAGGGGAGGATACACTTAAATTGACATTTGGCTGAGAACCATGCTGAGTTTTCTAGGGAGTCGGTGCAGGTGCTGTATGAAGCTTAATGAAGGTCTTAAATTTCTTCCCACTCATCTCCAGCTAAGTGAAGCATAAGCAACTAGGAAACGACGGAAAGTGTCTGGGTGCTACAATCACCTCAGGAAAAGAAAACACCCATCAGACAAAGAGCTCAGCAGAGCAGCCTCTGTGTCAGCACTTGAAGTCCAGTCAAAGTAAATAAAGCACGGGCAAATTTTCACATGAATGGGATTTTATTTAATATTTAAAAAATAACACAAATCAAGGAACCTTCTCTGTACCGTGATGCATGCTCAATAATCCAGGTACTCAGACTGAGGAAGTCTTTCGGACAAAAGACGAAACGTTTCTACCATTTTTTTAATTTATTTTTGCTTTGTTTCGTTTTGTTTTTTGAATGTCCAGAGGACCAGACTTAGCTTTTTTAGACTTCTCCTCTTTTGTTCCAGAGCGAGGCCCAGAGAACAACCCTCGTCGCCCTCTGTCGTTCAAACAATCCCTAATACAGTTGGACATGACGTCAGAAATTTATGCAGGGTGCATATTCTGCTATGAGCTCATATCCTGTCTGGGGCACTTTTTCTCGAGGGAGGCCAGCCAGGGGGAAAAAAGGCAGACAAAGAGGAAAAAAGAAAAAAGAGACTGTGGTTTCAGACCCACAGAAATCAAGATGTTTAATAATCGCCTTAATTATACAGTTTTATAAGAAACATATTTTAAAAAGACTAGACATTGATTGCCTCTATTTTGATTCAGTTTTTAACTTTAACCATATTAATAAGACTCTCAGCAGGGTATTGTTCCATTTACAGACACGATATGCCATCTAAACAACTATATCAAGTTTAAAAAAGAAAAGCCTATTGCAAAATGCCAGATATTAGAATGAGAAATGACTGGCCATAGAGGCAACAGAAAAGAACACAGCAAGTTTGAAGATTACAAATTAATATACTGCAATAGCACAGAAAGGAAAGGACAGTAAAATTACAAAAATGGAAATATGTGCAAAAATGTTTGTTGTACTAATAATTATTTTTATATTTATTGTTTATACTTAAACTTGTCTTAAAAACAGGCCAAAATATCTAAAATGGAAGGTGAACAAATAACTAATAAAGGCCAACTGGTTATAACATAATCTATAACTTTAAGGAAGAGGCATCCAAAGTGTGGCCCGGGTGCCATTTGCGACACTTGGAGTGACTTTGCGTGGCCTTCGACTACAATTAAAGAATGGTCTAATTTTGACCCACAGGCTTAAGAGGTTTTTGCTGATGTAGTATGGTGATACTTTTTAAATACAAACTGGATTCCAAAAAAGTTGGGACACTAAACAAATTGTGAATAAAAACTGAATGCAATGATGTGGAGATAATAATAATAATAATAATTAATTCAATTTATAACGCACTTTTCATTACTGAAAATCTCAAAGTGCTACACATATATTGAAAGCTACACACATTCATAAACCGGTGGCGGCAGACTACCATGCAAGGTGCTTTCCAGTCCTACCGGGAGCAACTCAGGGTTAAGTGTCTTGCCCAAGGACACAACGACACATGGTGCGGGTCCCGGGAGTCGAACCGCCAACTTTCCGATCGGGAGACGACTGCCATTACCACTACACCACGGCCGCCCTGGTAAATGTCAATATTTTATTCGTAATAGAACATAGATGACAGATCAAAAGTTTAATCTGAGTAAATGTAACATTTTAAAGGAAAAATATGTTGATTCAAAATTTCACAGTGTCAACAAATCCCAAAAAAGTTGGGACAAGTAGCAATAAGTGGCTGGAAAAAGGAAATTGAGCATATAACGAACAGCTGGAAGACCAATTAACACTAATTAGGTCAATTGACAACATGATTGGGTATAAAAAGAGCTTCTCAGAGTGTCAGTGTCTCTCAGAAGCCAAGATGGTAAGAGGATCACCAATTCCACCATTGTTGCGCAGAAAGATAGTGCAGCAATACCAGAATGGTGTTACCCAGCGTAAAATAGCAAAGACTTTTAAGTTATCATCATCAACCGTGCATAACATCATCAAAAGATTCAGAGAATCTGGAACAATCGCTGTGCGTAAGGGTCAAGGCCGTAAAACTCTACTGGATGCTCGTGATCTCCGGGCCCTTAAACGTCACTGCACCTCAAACAGGAATGCCACTGTCAAGGAAATAACAGAATGGGCTCAGGAATATAAGGCTGCACGATTAATCGCATTTGCGATTATCTCGCGATATGTTAAAACGCGATTCACTAATCGCACGGGCTGCGATTTGACTGGTCACGCTTCTCTGCATCACACCGGTCTGGCCGCGCAGCTCTGAGCGAAGCAAAACAGAGAGAGAGCAGGGAGGAGCAGACTGTGCGCTACAACACAGTTGCTTTAGGCTCGACAGAAGTCATAAAAGTTATAAATTCAGGTAAGTTAGCTCATTTAAACGTGTATCTGAGAGCGCGAGCTGGTCACGTGACTTGATAGTGAGCCAATTTGGCCGCGCGCAGCTCTGTGGCGCAAAACAGAGCAGGAGGGATGGAGGAGACCGTGCGCTCCAACACTATTGCTTCAGTTGTGTCGTTAGTGATATGAATTAATACAGAACCAGTAAAAATAATCGCATTTTAAATCGCAATCGCAATTTATAGAAAAAAAATCGCAATTAGATTATTTTCCAAAATCGTTCAGCCCTACAGGAATACCGTACTTCCAGAAAGCATTGTCAGTGAACACAATCCACCGTGCCATTCGCCGTTGCCAGCTGAAACTCTACAGTGCAAAGAGGAAGCCATTTCTAAGCAAGCTCCACAAGCTCAGACATTTGCACTGGACCAGGGGTCATTTAAAATGGAGTGTGGCAAAATGGAAGACTGTTCTGTGGTCAGATGAGTCACGATTTGAAGTTCTTTATGGAACACTGGGACGCCATGTCATCCGGACCAGAGAGGACAAGGATAGCCCAAGTTGTTATCAACGCTCCGTTCAGAAGCCTGCATCACTGATGGTATGGGGTTGCATGAGCGCTTGTGGCATGGGCAGCGTGCATGTCTGGAAAGGCACCAGTAATGCAGAGAACTATGGCTGTGTCTCAATACAGGGGCTGCATCCTCATGAGTGCGCATTTGTCGGCCGCATACGTCATTGCCCCGCGCGGAGGACTGTCCCAATTCGAAGACTCCTCCTCATGCGGCCGAGGAATGCGGCCTACTTCCTGCCGAAATCGAAGGATGCATCCGTGGAACCTTCAAGACGGAGGCTATCCCAGAATTCATAGCGCCAGCAGAGATTTCGGGGGGTGGGACTTTCTGCGTGCAGGGTCGGGGCTGCTGCGTGTTGTTGAGTCATCAGCTCGTTCTGACAACAACCTCAGCGCGAATATTCATTCAACCTTTATTTAGTCATCTCAAACAACCTCAGCTCGAATATATCTCATTAAAATTTTACTACAGAAATGACAAAAAAAATGTGTTAGCTGAATATACAGTATATTAGTGTTTCTGACTGTTTTTGAAGAATTGATTACAAATCAGATTATTTTACACGTGCGTAGCAAGGATTTTCTGAGGGGCAATCTTTTAAAACTCAGAGTGGACCTATGAAATGCAAGTTGTCCAGTAGCTCAATTGGTTAATCAACCTGCGGTTGTCGCAGAGATACTTTTCTCGAAGCTGGTTCGAATCTCACTCGGTACGGTTAAAACTTATTTTACGTTTGTCTTTTATTGGATAAAAAAAAGAAGGAGTTTCACAAACTCCTTCCTTTTAATCTCAGTCCTCATTTTTTTATCCAATAAAAGACAAACGTAAAATAAGTTTTAACCGTACCGAGTGAGATTCGAACCAGCTTCGAGAAAAGTATCTCTGCGCCAACCGCAGGTTGATTAACCAATTGAGCTACTGGACAACTTGCTTTTCGTAGGTCCACTCTGGGTTTTAACAGATCGCCCCTTATAAGCTGATTTGTAATCAGTTCTTAACAAACAGTAAACTCAGAAACACTAATATATATACATGTATTCAGCTAACTAATATATTTTAGCGGCGTCCCTTCTCTTTCCACACACACCAAGCGCGCACACAAGAACTTCCCACCCTTTCAAGAGAACGCCCCACCCACTTCAAGGCCGGCAAACCTGAAGGCTAGACCGTCCCATTTCAGCAGTTTCGTCCAGCCCACCCGGTCTTGTGAGTGCGTGGCCTACTCAGCCCAGCTAGGCTGGGTCCTCATGAGGATGCAGCCCCTGAATTGAGACGCAGCCAATGTTCAGGTTCTAGAACAACATATGCTCCTATCTAGACGTCATTGCTTTCAGGGAAGACCCTGCATTTTTCAACAAGATAATGCCAGACCACATTCTGCAGCAATCACAACATCATGGCTACGTAGGAGAAGGATCCGGGTACTGAAATGGCCAGCCTGCAGTCCAGATATTTCACCTATAGAGAACATTTGGCGCATCATAAAGAGGAAGGTGCAACAAAGAAGGCCCAAGACAATTGAACAGTTAGAGGCCTGTACTGTATTAGGCTATGTTCACACTGCAGGTCTTAATGCTCAATTCAGTTTTTTTTTTAAATCCGATCTTTTGGTGTGAACGTTCACACTACATTTTAAATGTGACCTGCATCAGACCTGCATGACTCAAGTGTGAACGATCTACATTGCAGAAGCGACCCACATACGCAGAAGAAAACGTGTCTCAGAACGTCACGTGACATGCAGGCTGCGAGTTGCTTGTTTGGGCTTGTTTTCATGGGGCTGGTCGCTTGTTTTTGTCGCGAGATCTGTCAACACTGCTGACGCAGCACCCCGTGTTTGCAGAAGTAAACGTGGACGCGCGCAACAGTTTTCAGTGTGTGTTCAGTAATTTTGAAGTTGTTGTCCAATCGGGGAAAGCTAAATATCCAAATGATTAAAGGCAAAAGAAAACTGAGAAGAAAGCAAGCAAAATTTTTAGTGATGGCGATTTTTGGAGCTGTGGCTGCTACCTCTGTTCAGAGGGGTGTGTGACGTCGGTCTCACATCATTGCAAGTACAAAGAGCTCGCCCCCACTCCGCTCTGAGCTGCCGCTACTGTGTGTCCCCTCTGCCTGTACAAACACGCGCGGGCTCAATTAAATGAGCCGCACAGTTCTGCAAAAGTCAGATGTAAGTCACATGAGCGTTCACACTGCAGTCGCTTTGAAAACATCAGATATATATCCGATTTAAAACTGCATACTGAAACGGCCTGGGTCGGATTTGAAAACATTGGATTTGTCGCGTTCAGACTGTCATAAAAAAATCGGATATGGGTCAGATGGGGCAAAAAAATCGAATTTGGGTCAGATTTGCCTGCAGTGTGAACGTAGCCTTAGACATGAATGGGAGAGCATTCCTATTTCTAAACTTGAGAAACTGGTCTCCTCTGTCCCCAGACGTCTGTTGAGTGTTGTAAGAAGAAGGCGGGATGGGATGCCACACAGTGGTAAAAATGGACTTGTCCTAACTTTTTGGGGATTTGTTGACGCTGTAGTGATACACCTAACCTCTGATATTTTAGGCTTGACCTTCAAGTACACCTCTCTGCATCTCTTTGAAACTCTAAGTGTTACACCTTCTTGAAGCCCTCAAGGAGACGATTGGACACTTATATTGGTTAACAATTATTATGAATTAATGGACACTAATTAATCAGATTGAATTTTCTCTTTAATGTGTGTTAATTCAGAATTGATCAACAGTATATTTTGTCATTTTAATGATGATCTGTTACTTGCATGAGTTTGACCTTTCTGTTTTATTTCTGCAAGAGCAAGCAGGCTCTGATTCTAAGACACAGTTCAGGGTAAACGGTTAGCTGTTGCTTCCTTCTCTGTTTTGTCTATGAAGTTAGCCATAATATTCTCTGTGCTCACAAGCAGGCCACCTGGCTGTTTATGTAAACAGTTTTCCTGTTGTCCGTCAAGAGACTTTCTGCCTATGGAATTAAACTTCCATCTTTTATTTTGTTAAACCAGCCTGTAGCCATTAAGGAGGTGGGGAAGACCCCGCCTCCCATATAAAGGTCATTTCCTGCATTTTTAGTGGTTTTTTTGGAGAGAACTAACTGACAACCTGCTTCTCTCCTCTGGAAAAGCTGGAGACGTTCCGGTCATGTGTCAACTCGACCCACGTTTCAGCTGGAATCATAGTAAAGCCTTACTGTGATCCTTTCACTCATTTCTGAAAGAATTTGTTTTCTGAAGTTTTACTTTGAAAGTTCAGCCAGCGCGATTGGGGCCTGTTCCTGCCGGTGAAAGCGTGCTCCTGGCTCGTCTGATCCAGTCATACACGCACGAAGTCGACTGGACCTCAACGGGACAACACAGTCCGTTGGTGTCCACAAACTTCTCTGTCCTCACCTCCAAGGGACTATCGTCACCAGGTAAAGAGGCTTGTTTGTATGCTGCACGTGTCGGAGGTACAGCCGGATCCGTATGGGAAGGTGCCACTCTGGTTGTTTCAAATAATCAACTTCAGTTAACTCAAACTTTCATCTTCTTCCTCCTATTTCTTCTTTTTCATAAGCTATTAATCTGTCAAGTAATGTGCCAACAGTTTAAGTTCCCAATGTCTGTTTGTTTTAATTTGAATTCTTGTCAACGTAGTTATTAAATCAGAGCTAATATCGATACAAATGTTTAATGTAATTTTGTGATAGTTTCAATAAAAGGTCTATTTTCTGGTAGACCAACATAAGTTGGATTCCCTTGTGAAATTACATTTTTCCTAATTACAGTAAAAGCAATTTAGTATCGGAAAAAGGAAGAACTCGCGCATTTACAATAATGGTGGATCAGTAAGTGTTTAAATACCTTACGCCACATTATTTCATTACACAGCTAAGGTAGCAAAAGGCTGTTTAAAACACAACATAAAGGCTAATTGTAGCAAAAAGTTGTGTAAAAGAGCAGATTTTTAGCTAAACTCCTAGGGTAGCCAAAGATTTGCTAAAAGCTGAATGTAGCAACAAGCTGGCTCTACACAGACCTGATCTGCTCTGGCAACATGTTAACTTGTTGCACACAGCTGGAGCTAAGACATTTTAATAAATGGGTTGCATTTATTACCAGCCTCTGAATACAAAAACTGGTAGTAGGCCTATCTCTAGAAACTTGCAATTTAAAATTATTTGTAAGTATTTGGGGGTCATGTTAGTAAAAGTCATTAAGTTTCAGGACTGACACTAAAGGCATTTTTATAGTGCTGACAAATGTCAATGAGTCGGTCCAACCTGACCATTAAGGGTTAGGTACTGAAGGGAGTTGGTTCTCAAATGGAAATACCCAAAATAGTAATGAAGACCAAGTTGATGTTCTCAATCATGAGCTGGAGGAACCAGGACAAACCCAAAGACCTGGAGTTCTGATTGTTTGAATCAAAGAGAAAATATAAGAAAGGAGAAAAAAATAAAACTTTCCTCCCCTAGTCTAATAATAGAACATGTTTGTTTTTAGATTCAGAATCATGACTAAGCCTGAACTCGATCCTTCTTATGTACATGTATGTGTTTACATGTATGTATGCTTAGATGTGTGTATACATATATACATTTATTTATTGTAGATTTTTTTAATTGCCGATAAATCGTTATTTTTGTTGTTAATCAATTTCATGTTGCTGTACTTTTGCGAACTCATCTGCTCACACAGTCTCATGTTCGTGCTGCTGTTCGGCGTATTGTCTTTGTACTACAGTACTTAGCATATTTTTACTCTAACATTTTAAATTATTTGTAAGTATTTGGGGGTCATGTTAGTAGAAGTCATTAAGTTTCAGGACTGACACTAAAGGCATTTTTATAGTGCTGACAAAAGTCAATGGGTCAAGGGGGTTGCACGTTGCTGTCTTGCAGTGTTTAGTGTAAAAATACTTCCACACAGCGGACATGTTAGGTTCATATCTTTTTTTTTGCTTCGTTTTTTTTTTCCGTTTCGTTTATTTATTCATTTAATTTCCATTTAAAAAACGCAAACACATTAAAAAAAAATGAAAAAACGTAAAATGAAAGGTAGCAGAAGAAGAAAAAAATTCTTATCATATCTGCTCCCTCTTAAACAAAATCAATTCTAACTATCAATTCAAACAATAATCATTCATATAATACAGCAAGTGCTTAGCTCATCAAAATTTCATGTTAGCATAGTAGACATAGTAAACATAAATCAATTATATATATCTTTCCAACAAAATAGTTTTGATCTTTTTCTTGTATATTAACATTGACTTTACTAGCTTTACATCATCCTCCAAACCATTCCACAGACCAATTCCCAGAATTGTAGTAGACCGACCCTTTAAACTGGTCCTATACTTAGGTTTGACAAAAATATCTATTCCCTTCAAATTATAACTACTCTTCCTTTTTACAAAATATGCTTGAATGTTTGATGGTAGCAAGTGATTCTGAGCTTTAAACATAAGTTGAAAAATATTATAATCCACCAAATCATAAAACTTAAGTAATTTCAATTGACAAAACAGAACGTTAGAAGGGTGAAAATAACTCTTTCTCGTTATAATTCTTACAGCTCTTTTTTGCAAAATAAAAACAGGCTTTGTTATGGTTTTACACGCTGTACCCCAAACATTGACACAATAGGTTAAATGCGGGACTACAAGTGTATTATAAAGTAAATATAAAGCATCATTGTTCAAAAAGTCCCTTACTCTATACAATACTGCATTGGACTTAGATATTTTACTTTTTACATGATTGATATGCTGTTTCCATGACAGTCTATCATCAATAATTACACCCAGAAACTTTACTTCATTCACTCTACTTATCTTAACGCCATCAATTTTGAAAGAAAAATCCATAGGTATCTTTTTTTTACTAAATATCATGAAATTAGTTTTATCAACATTCAATGATAACTTATTTAATTCAAACCAATCCTGTATTTTAACAATTTCCTTGTTTATCAACTCAAACATTTGTTCCATATCTTTACCTAAACAAAAAAAAGTTGTATCATCAGCAAATAGAACACTTTTGAGAATGTCAGATACTTCAGTTAAATAATTTACATATAAAATAAACAATTTTGGTCCAAGTACTGAACCTTGTGGTACTCCACATGAAGTTCTGCACAAAATTGATCTCATATCATCCATCTGTACAAACTGCTTTCTTCTTTTACATTTTATTGTTGGATGTAAGTGGGACCCTGTGCAGACAATTTCGTTCCATCTCATGTTCCACATGACAAATAAAGAAACTGACTCTGCTATACAGTATAGGTTCATCATGGATGTGCACTTTGTGCATGTGCATACTGTATTGACTTTTTTCCAAAAATGTGTATTCTGCTTCCTTTTTGATTATTTCTTGTGGGTTTTTTGTGTTTTTTTTTTTTTTTTGAATACGGTAATTAGAACATAATACGGTAATTAGAACATAATGTGCCTCAAATTTCCCCCTGGATTAATAAAGTATTTATCTTATGGTTCCCGTGAAGGTTAAAGGTGAAATCTGGAGTATTAACTTGGGTTTTAAGAGCGGAGCGTAGTTGTTCTCATCACAGATGGGTCGTTATGAACATAACTGTCAAAAACAGAAGGACTCATGTTCATCACGCAAC
>JBBPBX010080952.1:0-16054 GCA_038048925.1 Garcialebias charrua | reverse complement strand
TGAGTGCCTGTTAGACGCTACAGTACAGTACTTATTATTTTGTTTATAATGGGTGTACGATAATCCTACATTTCTCACCTGGCAACCCTGCTCAGGCTGTACAGGAAACGACTGTCTTTTGCGTCCGCTCACAAGACGTGGACATTCACTGGAACTATTCACAAAAGTACGTCTTCCAAATTGGTAATCCACTTTCTCTGCTTCTTATATTGGAAAATGCAAGTATGCCTCACGTCCTATACACAAATTATAAGACGAAGTCTCGTGAACCACGTCAAACGTGGCTCGTTAGCTTTGCTGTTAGCTGCTAAGTTCGTCTACAAAAACTAAATTTGGATTATTTAAAGTCGATATTGTTTATCTACACGACGCGCCACTGTACGCTTTGTTAGCGAATCCGATGTGAGCTGTCTACCGTTACAAAGTTATAAAATGTCCGCTGTTGGGCAGCATATGCTATGCTAACGGGAGGTTCACTGCAATTTTCCAACTTTCCCGTTGTTTAAGTGTTATAACCTAAAATTATTGAGATAGAATGTCATAATCTTTTTTGATCAATCCTTCCAGCTGTGACGGTTCATTCGGCCCTAATTAATTTGTCTCGAACTGTCCGCAAATATTTTATTTGTTTATTCAAAAAACCGTACAATCCTGAGGCCTTCTAGCCTGGTTAAAACCAGACCCTCGTTCAGAGCTGAGCTGAAGTTCTATTTTTTTTTCATTTCACCCACATTCACGCTGTAGAAAATGATCTAGTCCTGTTAAAATGGAGAAGTGTAACCCGTTTTAATGTAACGTTTATTTTTGTGTTTCAGGAACCCAGCACCATGAGGAGGTGGACTACGTTTTTTTTACTCTATTAAACTGCTGTATCTAAATAAAACTTTATTCTAATCTCAGCGCCTCGATGTTTGTTTCATATTGTAATCCTCAGATAACTTGTGAAAAGTTTAAGAAGAAAAAACAATCCATAAATATGTCATACAGGCTAAAAATACAGTAATCATTATTTTCCTCCCTCTGTTCTTGAATTCGTCCATGACCCACCATGTTTTCAAATTGCATCGCCATTAATATTTATTTGTTTATTTAAAAAACAATGCAGGAGCGTTTATTTATATTGTAGAGAAATAACGCTAAATGTGTTATTTCATGATTTATAACATATTTTAGCAGAAGCTCCGGGAAGATCTGCCCCTCTCTTTTTTCTCTCCCCGTGGGTCGGGAGTTCAGAAAGGCAGAGCTCTGAGCGCGCGTGCTCCCAGTGCTTCACGCAACAAAGCTGGAACAGAACCGAGCCCTGGGTCAACAGAAAGAACTTCAAAGGTAACACAGCAGAACGGGGAGCCAGGGAGAAGACGCGCGGCTCTCGCTCCTCTGAGCAGAGGCTTTGAGAGCAGCGAGCAACAGTCGCAACGGTGTTATATCTTATTAAAACGTCTATATAATAAATAAAAAATAAAGACAGAGCACTGATCCAGTTGTACACACAAATGCACCAAGAAATATGCAGTTTTAACTCCCATTTTTTCTGTGTATATCTCAGTGCTGAGTCCTTTTAATTAAACTTTTCTTTTCAAGTTTACTTAAATATTTTTTTCTTTTAAAGATATATATACAGTATATGGGAACAATTAAATAACTTTTTCTCTTGGGTTAGATTTAAATAACAAGCAGGACAGTGCTTTTATTGAGACATGAAGAAAATGTGATGGTATCAAAGGTATTTAACGTAATAATTTCTGTATATAGCCTGTTTCAGCTAATTCTACATTTTTTAATCCAACTTTTCAGCCTAATTTAGCAAAACCATGCTCTTGTTTAGCTATTTTTTTTTATATATACAGTATATATATATATTTTTTAAATCATTCTAATTAACTTAAACTGTTCATTTTCATTAGACCAGTATTTTTCAACCTTTTTGGAGCCAAGGCACACTGTGTTTTCACTGAAAAAATCACGAGGCACACCACCAACCAGAATTGTAAACAGAGATACTGTACTCTATCCACCTATATTAAATATATAGTCATTCTTATCATAGTGTCTTGGATAGAAATAAAATAAACACAGAAATGTATTTTTATCATATTTTATATTTCTTATTTCAATGTGGTCTTGTGACTGTTACATGCTCAAAGCAGCAAGGGGCGATATGTACCATTTAAGTTTACCGGTATATATATATATTTTTTTTTTTTTGGGTACTTCATTGTGTATTTTATGAGTGTGGACAAAGTCAAACACTAAAGCTGTTTAGAAAACCACTTGGTTTCTAAACTTAAAAATATTTAGATCACAGATCAAAAATTTAAACTGAGAGCCTGTATCATTATAAAGGAAAAAATATGTTGTTTCAAAATTTCATAGCGTCTTCAAATCCCCCCCCAAAAAAATTGGGATAAAACCATTTTTCCCACTGTGCTGTAGTAAGTGGACCACTTATAGCTTTGGCCCCCTCTCGGCCCCCCCAGCAATAAAAGTCTAACTCCGCCACTGGTCCAGAGCAGCACAGCGCTGCAGAGAGAGAGAAAGCCACACGCAGTTTGGAGAGCAGAGACAAGTCACGCAGGTGAGGCAGGCATTGACTCCTCACATGGCAGGAAACCATTATTTTAGAACATAAAAAAGATTTAGTATTCTGTGACTAATTCTATTCTATTTTTATCTGGTCCAGGAACTCTTATCAGATTATTTTATCAGCGAAAGTCAGCGCGTTTTCCTCAATATTTTTTCTTCACTCAGTCCCACACTTTATTTATTTTATTTGTTTGTGGGTTTAATTTTTTTCTTCACTCAGTCCCACACTTTATTTATTTTATTTGTTTGTGGGTTTAAATTTTTTCAATGCCTTCATTCCTAATGTATTATAATGTATTTACGCATGGTAATATACAAATACATCACCTCACCAGATCCCGCCTCCACTTATCATAAGTCAAATTATAAGTGGATTTAATTGACACTGTTTTATAGTTAGCCACAAACCTAACAAGATTACAGTTGAACTTAGTCTCAGAGTTACAGGAAACGGCGGCGGATAAATTATTTATTTATCCTAGAACCCCTTTCCCTCTGTTCCAAACGCCCGTCGGCATTTGGTTGGCTCGACCATTGCGTGTTTTTACTCTGGGATCTGGAGTCTTGGCTGGAAACTTATAATTCCACTTTTAATTGAGTCCAAATACACTGAGTAAAATTTGCCTATAAAATTTCCAATCACAGATTTCGTTTAAACAGGAATCTGCTTACCTTTTTTAGAGGTGACCGGTCAGTCAGTGCTCTGGACTCCGGCTCATCCTTTCCTGTCCGCGCGTGCAACCATCTCGGTAGGAACCTCCAAATTGTTGACGTATGAAACTATCCGTCCCAGAATTCGTTATTTGGTTCACTTTAGATCAGAAAGGAGAGATACACTTACACACGACAGACGCTCACTTAAAGTTCCAAACCAGTTTAATTAATCATAAGTTAAAAGTCACAGAATACATTTGTTCTATTTCAAAAGTCATTATATTGGATTAGAATAAGTGGACAGAGAGTGAGTGACAGAGATAGAGCGACAGAAGAAGGGAGGAGGGGAGAGAGAGAGACAGGGAGAGAGGTGGGGGGAGAGAGACATACAACCTGATCCGTGGACTACTTCTCTGTTCTCCCCCTGGAGGAGGATACCCAAGTTTATATACTCCTGCAGGATATTTCCTGCCTTCCACCAATCACAGAGACCCTCTTTGTCTCTCTGGTGGGGTATTTCCCCCCCCCTTAACTGATAGAGGAAATACCATTTGTTTTTTCAGCTGGCTGAACTCTTTTTTGGTAAAAGAGTGAAGGATAATATTCATTCATTCAACCTTTATTTATACAGGCTGACTTTACACAGTTCTACTTTTAATCTGATTGAAAACTACTTCACAACTATTATATAATTAATGCACAAGTGCTTTATGATCAAGGTATTAATTGTTTTACTACGTTTTATGCAACCATGTTCTCTGCGCCTTCAAGTGAACACAGTTTTCAGAGCTGGACACCTTTCTTCACATGAGGCTGATGGGGGAAGTGTGGCTTACACCCAGAACAAAGAGACCAGTGTCTCCTTGCCAGTCATAAAATATGTGAAGTCATAAAACTGACAAAAGGCACTGCCATAAACCTCTCAGAGACAAGAAAAGATCCACTTTCAAGCATTCCTTAAGTCCCAAAGCCTCACATGAGCACATGCTCACTATTCTGTCTCCTCTCAGGAAACCCTTACCATTCTATGAGAGAAATTTGATCATTTTGAACGCCGTGTGAAGACTCCTTCATAATAAAAGAAAACACAAAGATACATATATTTTCATTTCACAACAGTGTGTATGAGTTCCTTCCTGTTTTAGAAATACTGTATGAATTGCACTTTTGACTGGAGCTATTGCTGCCTTTTAAACTGTGAATATTTTATATGGAGGACCAAACTGTCAAAATAATAAATAAAAGAATAAATATATATCCGACATAAAACAATAAATATATAAATCAAAGTAGAAATATATATCCTAAATAATAATAAATAAAAGAATAAATATATAAATCAAAGTAGATATATATATTTTAATGAGAAATAAAAGCATAAATATATATATTCTTTTTTATATCTCCTTACACATGAGAAATAAAAGCATAAATATATATATTCTTTTTTATATCTCCTTACACATGAGTTCCCGTCAATAACAATAGATATTTTGCTTTGCCTTTTTCTCACTGTTTTTCCGTTTGCTATATTTATTGCTTTATTTATTCATTGCTGTATTGTTAGCTATATTTATTTCTGTTTTGTTTTCTCGCTGTATTCCTGCCTCATCCTTATGTTAATGAGGAGGGCTGCTTTCTAAGTCCAGCTCTGCTATTGGTCAATAAACAGGAAATAGAACGATCGGTGTGCAGATCGATTGAGCATGCCTTCCTACTTGGCGCTTTCGGCATCAGTTCAACAGCACTGAAGTTATGGAGGAAACACAACCGCGCTCAGTTTCTGAATTCTGAAAAATTATATAGTTATATTAGAAAAAATTCTGAAAACAAGGATAAAGACAGTCTGACATTTACTTTGAGTTTGAGGGATACCCTGAAGGAAAGGAACCGTGCCATAATTGGATTCTACAAAAGACCACGAGTGCAGTGGACAAACCCACTGCACTGCCAACTCATAGGTGAAACTGTCATGTAAATGTAATGGCTATTCTAAAATGTAAGAACCTAGTTATATTAGATATTCCATCTTCGGGTGGAGATTAACAAAGTTACAATTCAATTTATATTTTTTCTATTTAAAAAAATAATTTCCTCACCGGTATTCTTTTAATTAACCAAAAAATGAATGGAGACAAACTCTTTCAAGAAGTTGCTTTCATATTTTGAGACAATTTGTCCTCTTTCTACTTCTTTTTTAGGTGATGCTGCAATTGGAGAGGGTGTTAATCGACATATACTTTCTATTGTCATGCATCATCTTCAAAATGGGTTCCTGCTGGATGACGAAAATGGTACGGTTGTTTTGTGCGTTGTCTTGTCCTGGCAGCTATGCTATGGAGATTGTTCAGTAAAAACCTGTTTATTTAAATATTGACAATCCTTTTTGTAACAGATGTGAAGACCTTGCTGTTCGAGGGAGAGCAGGACCATCTCACTCCCTCAACATCAAGGTTGCTTATAGAAAGCGACTTTTTTGTGGTGGCAGGTCGAATGATCGGCCACAGCTTCCTGAATGGTGGACCTCGTCTGGTTGGTCTCAGCCCTGCCATCATGCACGTGATGCTTGGAGGGGACCCAGAAACCGCCACTGTAACAGAGTCAGATTGTGCTGACCAAGATGTACGGGAAGTCCTAGCTATGGTTAGAGAAATTTATTTATTTTCTGTTTTGACATTATAATGAAATGGTTTTATTTGCACAATTTTTTATTTCCTTCAAATGTACTTAGGAATATATATGTTGTTTAGCATATCTATCATGTGATGTCATACTGTTTTATTACTTCTACATTACATATGTAGTTACAAGGAACAAAGGACTTGAGTGAAGAGGAGAAGTCCCGGGTCCGAGCTTTGACGCTGCCATGGGATTTTCCTGGCGTGACGTCCCAAAATAGAGTTTGGCTCAAGGAGAAAATCCTTCTACATGCTGTAAGTTACAATGAATGAATTTATTGTAAAGCATTCAGGACATCCTCTTAAACACACCACAGAGCATGTCAATGTGGAGAACTTGTCGGTTGAACATTGCAATGACCATGGAACTTTCTTTCTTAAAGGTGCACTCTGCAGTTTTTGTAGAATGCAGGACTTATAAAAATTTGCAACAGGGAAAGCATTCTGGTCCCTCCCCACTCAGAGCCATATATGGCTCTGCTCCCCCTTGCTCTCGCTGCAGCCTCTATGCTCCGCGGGGGCGTGGGTTAGGAGCGTGAGAAGTGAGAAACTGTTTTTATTGGCTGGTTAACGGCGGGTCACTGTGGCTTTTTAGAAATGCTTAATTACCACCTGGAGAAGCAAGGGGGTTATAGTTTTTTTTCAGAGATTACTTTGTCTAACATCAGTCTGTCAGGAGATAGTGACAGAGTGAAGAAATATGTTAAAAATATATTTTCTGAAAACTTACAGACTGCACTACAGAAACGGCAGACTTCACCTTTAAAATCAAAGTCCTTTATTTTCATTTTTCATTTTTAAATGTCATTGTGTCTGTCACAATGTTTGTATTCATGTGTAGGTTTTGGAAAGAACAGCAAAACAAGTCAAACAAATTCGAAGAGGACTCAAAGACACAGGCGTTTTGGAATTTTTAAGTTCAAGGCCTGATGCTTTGTCATTACTTTTTCCAAGGGCCAGTGACGCCGAGATAACCCCACAGGTAAGTGTACTTGGCACAGATTACAATTTCACACTGCATGCAAAATCCATCTTTCCTATATTACATTAAATCAATAAAGATTAGTGTGTGGAGATGGGGCCCACATATAGCGTTTGTGCACGGGAAGTTATACACTAGAGACAGATAACAGCACAGTACATACAAATGCATGAAAATGTTTGCTCTTGTATATTATGTGTCTTTTTTGCACATTTGGAAACTAAACACAAGCCTTTACACATCTGTAGTCCTACTTTTATACGGTTCTTTTTCATTTTTTCACTGATCTAAATTTTTTTAAATTGCATTTCACTTTGTTGGGCAGATGATAATCGATAACATCAACTGGCCTAAGAATGAAGACATAGATGAGGACGTAGTCTCTTTGGAAGATCACTGTCTGATCATGAGTTTCCTCCGCAGATTCATAGAAAGTGGTAAGCAATTTTGTAAAAATACATTTGGAGTTGTTCAGCAATGAATTATGAAGATTTTTTCCACTGATGTATTGATAACATTAACTTTTAACATAAAATGTTAATTTGTGTACCTTTAAGGGACCTCAGACAACCTAAGGAGTCTACTAACATTTTGGACTGGCTGGGGTTTGGTCAGCTCAAATCTGGAGGTGGAAGTTGTTGACTGCCATCTCCCGCAGTCATCCACTTGCTTCCTGACGTTGAAGTTGTCCAAAAATCACAAAACCTATGCTGACTTCCACCAACACCTTATGGCCAGCATGTCTTCAAGCTACTCTGGTTTTGGCCTAATTTGAACCAGGCCGTTTCAACGTGTTACAAGTTTATGCACTTAGAAATGCACTATGTATTTTTTTCAAAGTTACAACTTTTAAATGTTTTTTAATTGTTATGAAGTAGTGTGTAGTGCACTTGTTAATTACTTCAGTTTGACAGAACTTTGCATTCTTGTTTCAAATCTAACAGTTTAATGTTATTGTAGAACATATTTTGAAGATTCTACCTGCTGATATAAATTGTTTACCCAGTTAACACATTTACAGGTAGTCCCCGACTTACGAGCGAGTTCCGTCCCTAGGGGGCGCTCGTATGTCAAAAATTCGTAAGTAGGATCACATAGTAAAAAAAAAAAAAAAAAGATTTTTTTTTTATTTTTTTTTTATAAATGAATACATGTACAGTACTGGACAGTCACCAAGCACTTAGCCTATCCTAACACAGTTTTTAAAGATGAAGGAATAAGTTGAATTGTCTCCCTTTCACATAAAGGGAGCAAGCTCCCTATGGAGCCTGCAGGGAGGAGGGAGACAATTCAACTGACTCCTTCATCTTTAAAAACTGTGTTAGGATAGGCTAAGTGCTTGGTGACTGTACAGTACTGTACATTTATCTATTTATAAATAAAAAACAATAAAAAATAAAAATACTGTATATACTGTATATTTTTAATAAATAGATAAATGTACAGTACTGTACAGTCACCAAGCACTTAGCCTATCCTAACACAGTTTTTAAAGATGAAGGAGTCAGTTGAATTGTCTCCCTCCTCCCTGCAGGCTCCATATAGGGAGCTTGCTCCCTTTATGTGAAAGGGAGACAATTCAACTTATTCCTTCATCTTTAAAAACTGTGTTAGGATAGGCTAAGTGCTTGGTGACTGTCCAGTACTGTACATGTATTCATTTATAAAAATAGAAATAAATTTTTTTTTATTTTTTTTTTTTAATGAGATGCATGCTCGTAAGTCCGGGACCTCGTAAGTAAGAGCGCTCGTAAGTCGGGGACTACCTGTATTAGTTTTATCACAGAAAATGTTAAGAAATATTAGACCATCATATTAATTAATTTCGTATCTAGAAATTGCTTACATACAAAATGTTAAAGCTGATGTGGTTGAATTTGTAAATAAAATTACAATGGTTTAATAATGGTGACTTTATTACATAAACATGAAAAAGCACATGTTAACACAGAATATGTTTAATTTAAATAAGTTTACATACAATTTATTTTCTTTTACAAAATAGAATGTAACTTGAATAATATCACTGTGTAGTATTATGTAATCAGTCTTAATAAATAGCAAGTTGGCTCTGTTATAACGATGTAACTTTCAGAACCTTTCAGCAAAAAAGATGGCACAAACATTTCGATAATACAATACACCCACCAAAAAAGGATTTTTATGTATCAATGAAAAAAAAAGTTGCACCAACATAGGAAAGAAGGAAATGTCTTTTGTAGCTTCAATTTACATATTTCCGAAGATTCCAGTCAGAATATCAACTGTCTGGCAATAAACATTAATCACATTAGAAAACAAGGACGTTGGATCTGGTAGTGTTTCAATTTCCACCTGAGTCAAAGGCCTTGGAAGCTCTACCTCTGGCACAGTCACGCCATCATGATGGCCACCATAGTGTCTCTCCCCATCAATGCCATACTGGTTGTCAACCTGTCAAAGAGTTAAGAGAACATGATATAAATAACATCCAGTTTACACACACTGGTGTTTTTTTAAACCACAAAAGCAAATTTACAATTGCACTTTGTAAAACGGCATAAATTAAACAAACCTGTGCGGGGTCGTGACCTGCACGTGGGTTTTGAGACCACAACAGCAGTGGTGACTGGTTCTGTTCTGTGCGTAGTCTGTGGTGGTTCCAGCCGTCTGTGAAGAATTGCAGATGTCTGTTGATTTGCGGTAGAAAGGTCCAGTGTAATGCGTATAAGTGCACCTCGTTGTCTGTTTGCAGCAGGCCCTCGGTCTCCAGGTAGCAGAAAGTTGTATAGAACAGATCCAACACTGCCCCAAACACATCTCTCCATAACCTCTCAATCCTGGATGGAAAAGACATTTTAGTGTGAAAAAGGAGCCAAAAAAGGTTGTCATAATACACTAATATAAAGACCAACAACTTAAATACTTACAATTTGACAATCAATGATAGTCATTTTATGCAACTGTTTTTAGTCATTAGACAAATTTGTTGCTTAATAAGTTTAATCAGATTTGTTGCTTAATCAGCTTAGATCAGTTAGAGCAGTTGAATCTTCCAACACCCCGGAGACATGGAGACACCAGAGAAGACGTGAGAAAAAAGAAAAGCAAGGATGTCGTTGTGGACTTACAGCTAAGCTAAAAGCTAACCCTTTCCGATTGATCCCTTGAAAGAAAGTTGGACTATGTGAAGCTGGATTTAACCACCAAAAGTGAAACAAGATGCATTCTAATTTTCTGAGAGACATGGCTAAACTCATCTGTTCCTGATCATGCCATGAGCCTGGAGGGGCTAACAACTTTTAGAGCAGACAGGAGCCATACTCTTACAGGTAAATCCAGGGGAGGTGGTGTTTGGCTTTACATTAACAACAGCTGGTGTAACAACGCCACCCCGGTATCCAGTTATTGCTCTGTGGACATTGAGTTCATGACCTTACTTACCCCGGGAATTCACGACGGTTATTTTTCATACTATTTTGAGAAAGGTAGCAACTTCCATGGAAGTAGTCAGTATGAAAATTTGGAGAATGGAGAATAAATCAAGACTTTAATTTAAATACCTCTGGTTATGTGTGCTTCTTCCTGTTATGTGAGAATTTCTGTTTTGTCCTCTGGTTGAGACCATGAAGTGTGCCACTAGTACGTTCTCCCCTCCTTTGTCTGAACGAACACGAGATGGCACTCCATATGTATTCACAGCTTCAAGAAAGCTCTGAAGAACTGTTGTGGCACGATTGTTTGTAGCAGCAGTCAGGTAAACAATGAGGCGACTGAAGCCATCAATGCCCCCGTGAACAACGAATCGCCATCTATATAGACAACAAAAACATTTTTGATTATCACTGGTAGAAGAAACTTTCTTTTGTTTGTTGAATGCAGACCTGGAATTCACAGAGAAGGAAAATCATAACTGCAGTGCTCTTATTCAGCAGAGTAAATGTTTACGTTAAAACAGAGTAGTTCCATTAAGAATACATTTCTCAGTTATGCTAAGACGATTAAAAAAACTTTAATGTCATTGTGTTAGTTGGTCTCTGAAAAGTTTCTTAATGAAAGTAATCTGTAATCATCATCACTTGAGGTCCTTATTCACTAGGGGTGTTCAGACTTTTTCAGCATGCGAGCTACTTTTGAAATGATCAAGTCAAAGTGATCTACATAAGGCCCCGTTTACACGAAAACAACCTGTGGAAACATTAGTGATTTTTCAATGTTTATTGGGGGTAATAAACAAAAAATAAGCTGTTTTACATGAAAAATGCTGTAGTTTTCATGTCAGTCGGGTTGCCAGATAAGAAATTATGAACTACAGTACTGTGGCTTTAAAATTATAGTATTTTGACCTAAACTGTTGTGTTTGCTGAGTAAAGATGTTCTAAGGTTCAATTCAATTCAGTTTATTTATATAGCGTCAATTCACAAAAGAAGTAATCTCAGGGCACTGAACAGACAATTTTTTTTAATGTCATGCTGCGATCTACCAGTACTACCTCAGAGATCTACCAGTAGATCGCGATCTACCTAATGAGCACCCCTGAGTACTTTAAAGAGTACATGTATTTGTAATGTCAACTTAATTACTCTTTTTTAAACATTACAGTACATTAATATGGGACCATGAACAGTCAAAACATTTCTATGAATGAATTATTCCTTTAATGATCACACTTAACTTACATGCTTTTCATTATGGGAATTATGTAATAAAGCAGCTACAGAACTGTTACAAACATGAGAAAAATATTTTTTCTTAATAGCTTTATAGGCTTCGTAATAAGTGTGACCCGCAAGAAACAGAATGATTTAAATAAAGTTATCAAAACCATTTCAAAGTTGATGGTCACTGAAGAAGAGGGAAAATATTTTATGCTTGATTTGGGACGGTTTAACTAAATTTAAATTTGGCAGATAGGCTACTAATCAAACACTCAAGCATTTATGTGCTCTATTTATTTTACTGGTCTTGTTATTTCTCTTTGTTCAGGAAGTATGTTAAGTGTTGCTTTTCTTTTATCAAACAAATAATTCTCACCGTATAAGTTTATGGTTTCCATCTATGTGCCACAAGCTGTTTGGAGCTGGAACAGAGTATCTTCTACGACGAACAGTGCGAAGCTGGAAAGTGCGCATCAAATTTCCTTGCTGGTCAACTCGGTGCAATGCTTCTCGCACTCTTCTTCCTTGAAAATTAAGTAAACCATAATTAAAACTGTTTGATTTGGAGGTGATGAACATATTGAAATGAGTCCATGGTGTACTAATGACAGTTAAGATAAGATTACAATATTGCTATGCCACTGCAATACATTAGAACATTCAAGTTACTTTCAAGAGTATCACATGTAATTTTCTTTGTGATCTTTTTACGTTGTGGTAAACTGTTATTTGTTACCAATCCAATGTTATACTTGTAGCACCTCTGCACACTTTATGCTGAAAACCTAAAATGGAGGGTGCTTGGGTTCGGTATCAATCTGGTACCCCAATCGGTGTGCAGCACCAATGACCTAGTTTAATACAAATAGGACCCAGAGAAACAGTGTAATTTGAGGCAAAATGATTCAGCCTTAATTTATTAAACTAAATAACCTAATAGTGAGTGACAGGAAGTTTAACTAGTCACCACCATAAACTTTATAGCCGGAAAACTCTTAAAATTTAAACAAAATACCTCTTCACATAAGGCAGAACAAAAGGAATATTACAGGTCTTTTTTTTTCTTTTCACCAAAGAACAACAGTAAATGTCCATGTACATCAATATACTCAGTCCTGTACAAAATGTAACCCAGTCAATTTATTACTCACAACCTCCAGAAGAGTGGGAAAAACGTTGCAGGCCTGTTACAAAAACCCAGAGTTTTTGTAAATCCCAGAGGAAACTTTGAGAACGTTGCAATTCACTCGTCCTCTTCTTCTCCCACGTCCATTGAACGCAGCAGCAGAGCCCGCGAAACTGAAACTCCTCAACTCAAAGCTCGCCAGGACTATTTGCGTCTGTATCCTCTCGTCCCTCCCTTCGCGTCGACCAAGCTCCTCCAACTTTGTCTTAAATTTGTCCTCACCAAGGCGCTTTGTCCAACTTTCTCCCTCTTGAGTCTGTATCTTCTCACTTTTTCCTCTGCTCGTCTGCCCGGCTCGGTTCTGCATCAACCCGGTTCGTCCCGCCTTCCTCTTCCCTCTTCACCAATCACGAGTCACGCACTGGACGAGCAGTCCCAGTGACCAATCAGGAGGCTCACCTACTGGACGAGCAGTCCCAGTGACCAATCAGGTGGCTCAACCAAATAAATACACAGTGCATCTTACGTCAAACTAATACTTCTTCCACATGCAATATTTACATAAAATAATGCTCAATTGATTTACAAAATACAGTTTTATTTACTTAGTAACTATATTTACCCTTAATATTATTTAAATATTAAAGTAAGGGAAAATACAAGTGTATTTCTTTCAGAAACAAGAATATGAAAAACCCATAACTGTCATCAATGTTATGCATTAGTAAATAAATGTTTACTTTTAATATATTTGTGTTTTGTCTTGAATTATGTAAGACTTCTATTAACCTCATTGTTACCTTGTAGAAACCTCAGTTTATCCACTGGGCTACATCTTCCCCCTGCTAGAAGATTTTGATGTCCTCATCAAATCAAAAGTTAGACAACTAACAGAGGCTAACATTAAAACTAGTTTTAATGAGAACTTAACCTTGAACATGTTTCACACATGGCCAGGGGGTGACACCAGAAGGTATGGCAAAACTGGCTTCTGGGGACTTGGTAGGTTCCACTTTGGGGTAGTTCTCTGGGGCTGTGCATTTAGTTGAAAAATGTCCATCATCCCCACACCGATAACAGAAGAAGTCACTCGTCCCTTGATGTGAAAGTTCTTTGGGGAACTGGATTTGACTCAAGTTCATCGTGGGGTGGCGCTGTAGCAGGGCTGTAACTGGGCTGAATGGACAGAACAGATACTTGCTTTCTGAGCTTTACAACTTCTTCTCTTAAAGCTTGCAGGCCTTTATCCTCTTCAGTCTCTTTCAGTGTGTTGACTGTGGGCTCAGAGGTTGCAGCAGCATTACTTGGCAGGAATGACGAGGTGGTAAATTCACTCACTTGTGTTCGGAGCCGTTGTATTTCAGCTTTTATATCTTTTATCTCTTTGTCTGGTATTGCAGTGGTACTTTTAGCATACACGGCTTTGGGAGGTTGTAATCTACGACGTGAAGCTTCGTGTTCCTCTTCAAGCCGTATTTCATTCAGCAACTGTAAGAATGAAGGGGGATTTTTCCGGCGTTCTCTCAGTCGAAGATTTAAAATCATTAGATCTGACCGAGTGCCTCCTTTAATGAGCTGGTCTAGACGTGCTTGGTTGGCGGTAGCCGACTGCAGACCACCCTTTTGGACAACTTTATTGAGAACTCGTTCCATGCGTCTCAGGAATTCGGAGAGGGTCTCACTTGGTTGCTGGCATAGCTGTCTGAATGTGAAGTATAAGTCTTCTCCTGTTTCAGGTGTACCAAACGTGTTCTCCAATATTTCGAGGTACTCCATAGCGGTTGCATCAGGGTTATTGAAGCGAACAGCTTGCAATATTTCTAGAGCTGGACCCTTCACACTTTCCATGACTCTCATTTTCATTTCTCTTTCAGGTCGATCAGACTCCTCGATCATTAACCTTGCTTGTTCAATCCAGTTCTCCAATGTTTCTTCCCCTGGAGGTGTGGGTCGCACTCCAGAGAAAGTGCGCAGACGTCTGTAAGGGCTACTCTCACTGCTTGAACGGAGATTAGTCATTTGAAGGACTTCGCCAACTGCTCTGATGATGGCTTCAGGGGTGGATGTTTTAAATGAGGGATCTTGACCTGAGTCTGCGAAAGGTTTACTTCCATTTCCAGGGTTTTGTGGTTCATTTTCCTCTTCTGAAGGTCCAAAGATTCTCCATGGCTCATCAGAACCTTCTGATAAGATGTCCGGCGGGCAGGCTTTAGCATTGACTTTCTGCCTACACTCACATAGCACAGTTAAGCTTTGAGTCTGTGGATCATACATCCGACCTCTCACCCTAACCCGACCAAGTGCCTTGATTGACTGTAGCGTTTCTTCAATGACATTCACCTCTGCCTCTTCTGGGACATCCTTGACCAGTATGGCATACTCTGGGTCAATACCTTCACCCTTACACCAGTGCCTCAACTGAGCCATTCCCCTGACCTTTGCTATAAATCTCTATAGAATTAGTGCTTAGTTAGGTTAGGTTAAGCAAAATGAGCAATATTATTATTATTTTTTTAAGTTGATTTAAGTGAACACCTTTAGATCAATAAAACATTTTACGTTTTGCTTACATTTATTTTTTCTGTAATATATATATATATATATTTTTTTTTTATATATATATTTTTTTCTCTGGGTCAGACAAACTTTTTTTTTTTCACTAATTTTTTCCCCGTACGGGCCACCACTTTCTGTAGCACCTCTGCACACTTTATGCTGAAAACCTAAAATGGAGGGTGCTTGGGTTCGGTATCAATCTGGTACCCCAATCGGTGTGCAGCACCAATGACCTAGTTTAATACAAATAGGACCCAGAGAAACAGTGTAATTTGAGGCAAAATGATTCAGCCTTAATTTATTAAACTAAATAACCTAATAGTGAGTGACAGGAAGTTTAACTAGTCACCACCATAAACTTTATAGCCGGAAAACTCTTAAAATTTAAACAAAATACCTCTTCACATAAGGCAGAACAAAAGGAATATTACAGGTCTTTTTTTTTCTTTTCACCAAAGAACAACAGTAAATGTCCATGTACATCAATATACTCAGTCCTGTACAAAATGTAACCCAGTCAATTTATTACTCACAACCTCCAGAAGAGTGGGAAAAACGTTGCAGGCCTGTTACAAAAACCCAGAGTTTTTGTAAATCCCAGAGGAAACTTTGAGAACGTTGCAATTCACTCGTCCTCTTCTTCTCCCACGTCCATTGAACGCAGCAGCAGAGCCCGCGAAACTGAAACTCCTCAACTCAAAGCTCGCCAGGACTATTTGCGTCTGTATCCTCTCGTCCCTCCCTTCGCGTCGACCAAGCTCCTCCAACTTTGTCTTAAATTTGTCCTCACCAAGGCGCTTTGTCCAACTTTCTCCCTCTTGAGTCTGTATCTTCTCA
>JBBPBX010080951.1:0-16054 GCA_038048925.1 Garcialebias charrua | reverse complement strand
ATTTCATGTAATACCATTTTTGACCACAAGGGGGACGCCCTAGAGCCCCGGGGGTGGGTTTCGGGAAGTTACGGGGGTCCCAATAGTCAAAATGGAGGGGTCACTTAAAAACCCCATAGGGATGTATTGGTCGTGGCCCCTATTACCCTTAGAGGTGTTTGTTTAAATACGAAATTCAAAAACATCGGAAAATGACCTTTGACCCAAAATGGCCGACTTTGTTTTTGTTTTGGACCAGGGTTCCAAGAGACTTTTTTGTAGGTCCTGATAATTTACACATGTATACCACGTTTCATAATTCTGGGATAAAGCATGGCTGGGGGCTGATTTTTAAACTAAATTCTAGGGGGCGCTCTGGAAGAATCAGGCCACGCCCACTACATATTGGACTGCAGTCCTGTCGAGGGATGGATAAATATAGATCTTAGTGAATTTGGTGTAGCTGGGAGCTTCTATTAGGAAGTTATTTTAGCTTGATGTTTCATGGAGAATGGCCAGATTTGAGGCTTGGCCACGCCCACATGCTTTGACATAGAAAAATTATTTTGATAACTTTTGACCTTCAATGCCTCAAGATAGTGCTGACCGAGTTTGACGCCTGGATCTCGAAAGCTCTAGGACGAGTTCGCTCAGATATGACGTAAATGAAATAGACCAAATTGTGACTTTGACCTAAGGCCACGCCCACATGCTTTGACATAGAAAAATTCTTTTGATAACTTTTGACCTTCAATGCCTCAAGATAGTGCTGACCGAGTTTGATGCCTGGATCTCGAAAGCTCTAGGACGAGTTCGCTCAGATATGACGTAAATGAAATAGACCAAATTGTGACTTTGACCTAAAATGGCCGACTTCCTGTTGGCTTTGGACCATTGCTCCAAGAGACTTTTTTGTAGCTCCTGATGAGATACACATGTGTACCAAGTTTCATTATTCTAGGATAAAGCATGGTGTCAATAGACCTTTAAATGTCAAAGTTATAGCGTTTTCGTTTGTTTCGGCGAGTACGCCAAGTTCACCGCTCCACCACGCCCCCTGAACATATACGAAAAGTCAATTTTTTTGATAACTTTTAAAGGCCCATGCCTTAACTGCATTCTGACCAAGTTTGAAGCCGATAGGTCGAACGCCTGAGAAGGAGTTCGTCAAAGTTCGACATGAGTAAAACTGAAAAATGACCAAAATTTGACCTTTGACCCAAAATGGCCGCCTACCTGTGCATTTTAGAGGGTACCTCCAATGTACTTTTTTTCTTGAATTGGGGAGATCTACATATGTACCGAGTTTCAGATCTGTACGACTTACGGTTTTCCCCAACTCACGTTAGGGGGCGCTGTTGAGCAGTTAGGCCACGCCCACTTGCGATTACACCAGAATCATAAAATTTTAGTTGGGGGACAATTTTGGGTGAAGTTTGGTGAGTTTTTGAATATGTTAAAGGCTCCAAACGGCCGCGCGAAGTGACGGAAAAAGAAGAAGAATAATAATAATAATAATGAAGAAATCCTGCGATTACAATAGGCCTTCAGCAGAGCTTCGCTGCTTCGGGCCTAATAATGAAGAAATCCTGCGATTACAATAGGCCTTCAGCAGAGCTTCGCTGCTTCGGGCCTAATTAAAGCCGCAAGCGGCGTTGAGGCCCGAAGCAGCTTAGCGCCGCTCGGACCTTATTGAGGCGACCGCGCGAGCTCCAGCTCGTCCGCTCGGTCGCCATTTCGAAGTCTCTCGTGTCTACTCCGCACCAGGGGTGCACACGCACAATAAATCTGGTTCAGATCGGATGATGTCTCACTGAGATATAACAGTTTGAATAATCTAGGGGGCGCTCTGGAGTCACATGTTAAACCACAATATCAATGTGTCCACAAGGTCTCACTGATGATACACAATAAATCTGGTTCAGATCGGATGATGTCTCACTGAGATATAACAGTTTGAATAATCTAGGGGGCGCTATGGAGTTATATGTTAAACCACATTATCAATGTGTCCACAAGGGCTCACTGATTATTCACAATAAATTTGGTTCAGATCGGATGATGTATCACTGAGATATAACTATAGAAATAATGTAGGGGGCGCACTTGAGTCAAATGTTAGCCCACCATATCAATGTGTCCACAAGGGCTCACTGATGATGCACAATAAATCTGGTTCAGATCGGATGATGTATCACTGAGATATAACAGTTTGAATAATCTAGGGGGCGCTCTGGAGTCATATGTTAAACAACAATATCAATGTGTCCACAAGGTCTCACTGATTATGCACAATAAATCTGGTTCAGATCGGATGATGTATCACTGAGATGGGACTATAGAAATAATGTAGGGGACGCATGAAGCGCAAGTTTGAGGCCTGGCCACGCCCCTTTAGCATAAACGAAAACGCAAACTTTTGATAACTTTTACTGTCCAATGTGTTAAGGGCATGTTAACCAAGTTTAAAGGCAATCCTTCAAAATCACTAAGAGGAGTTTGTTTAAATACGTAATTCAAAAACATCGGAAAATGACCTTTGACCCAAAATGGCCGACTTTGTTTTTGTTTTGGACCAGGGTTCCAAGAGATTTTTTTGTAGGTCCTGACAATTTACACACGTATACCACGTTTCATAATTCTGGGATAAAGCATGGCTGGGGGCTGATTTTTAAACTAAATTCTAGGGGGCGCTCTGGAAGAATCAGGCCACGCCCACTACATATTGGACTGCAGTCCTGTCGAGGGATGGATAAATATAGATCTTAGTGAATTTGGTGCAGCTGGGAGCTTTTATTAGGAAGTTATTTTAGCTTGATGTTTCATGGAGAATGGCCAGATTTGAGGCTTGGCCACGCCCACATGCTTTGACATAGAAAAATTCTTTTGATAACTTTTGACCTTCAATGCCTCAAGGTAGTGCTGACCGAGTTTGACGCCTGGATCTCGAAAGCTCTAGGACGAGTTCGCTCAGATATGACGTCAATGAAATAGACCAAATTGTGACTTTGACCTAAAATGGCCGACTTCCTGTTGGCTTTGGACCATTGCTCCAAGAGACTTTTTTGTAGCTCCTGATGAGCTACACATGTGTACCAAGTTTCATTATTCTGGGATAAAGCATGGCTGGGGGCTGTTTTTTCTAAATATTCTAGAGGGTGCTGTTGAGGAATTAGGCCACGCCCACCAAGTATTACAATGGAATCCTGCAGGGGGGTGAACAAGGATCGATGTCAGTGAGTTTGGTGAAGCTGGGAGCTTATATTAGGAAGTTATTTTAGCTTGATGTTTCATGGAGAATGGCCATATTTGAGGCTTGGCCACGCCCACATGCTTTGACATAGAAAAATTATTTTGATAACTTTTGACCTTCAATGCCTCAAGGTAGTGCTGACCGAGTTTGACGCCTGGATCTCGAAAGCTCTAGGACGAGTTCGCTCAGATATGACGTAAATGAAATAGACCAAATTGTGACTTTGACCTAAGGCCACGCCCACATGCTTTGTCATAGAAAAATTCTTTTGATAACTTTTGACCTTCAATGCCTCAAGATAGTGCTGACCGAGTTTGACGCCTGGATCTCGAAAGCTCTAGGACGAGTTCGCTCAGATATGACGTAGTTGATGTTTCATGGAAAATGGCCAGATTTGAGGCTTGGCCACGCCCACATGCTTTGACATAGAAAAATTCTTTTGATAACTTTTGACCTTCAATGCCTCAAGATAGTGCTGACTGAGTTTGACCCCTGGATCTCGAAAGCTCTAGGACGAGTTCGCTCAGATATGACGTAAATGAAATAGACCAAATTTGACTTTGACCTAAGGCCACGCCCACATGCTTTGACTTAGAAAAATTCTTTTGATAACTTTTGACCTTCAATGCCTCAAGATAGTGCTGACCGAGTTTGACGCCTGGATCTCGAAAGCTCTAGGACGAGTTCGCTCAGATATGACGTAAATGAAATAGACCAAATTGTGACTTTGACCTAAAATGGCCGACTTCCTGTTGGCTTTGGACCATTGCTCCAAGAGACTTTTTTGTAGCTCCTGATGAGATACATATGTGTACCAAGTTTCATTATTCTAGGATAAAGCATGGTGTCAATAGACCTTTAAATGTCAAAGTTATAGCGTTTCGTTTGTTTCGGCGAGTACGCCAAGTTCACCGCTCCACTACGCCCCCTGAACATATACGAAAAGTCAATTTTTTTGATAACTTTTAAAGGCCCATGCCTTAACTGCATTCTGACCAAGTTTGAAGCCGATAGGTCGAACGCCTGAGAAGGAGTTCGTCAAAGTTCGACATGAGTAAAACTGAAAAATGACCAAAATTTGACCTTTGACCCAAAATGGCCGCCTACCTGTGCATTTTAGAGGGTACCCCCAATGTACTTTTTTTCTTGAATTGGGGAGATCTACATATGTTCCGAGTTTCAGATCTCTACGACTTACGGTTTTCCCCAACTCACGTTAGGGGGCGCTGTTGAGCAGTTAGGCCACGCCCACTTGCGATTACACCAGATTCATAAAATTTTCGTTGGGGGACAATTTTGGGTGAAGTTTGGTGAGTTTTTGAATATGTTAAAGGCCCCAAACGGCCGCGCGAAGTGACGGAAAAATAATAATAATAATAATAATGAAGAAATCGAGCGATTACAATAGGCCTTCAGCAGAGCTTCGCTGCTTCGGGCCTAATAATGAAGAAATCGAGCGATTACAATAGGCCTTCAGCAGAGCTTCGCTGCTTCGGGCCTAATTAAAGCCGCAAGCGGCGTTGAGGCCCGAAGCAGCTTAGCGCCGCTCGGACCTTATTGAGGCGACCGCGCGAGCTCCAGCTCGTCCGCTCGGTCGCCATTTCGAAGTCTCTCGTGTCTACTCCGCACCAGGGGTGCACACGCACAATAAATCTGGTTCAGATCGGATGATGTCTCACTGAGATATAACAGTTTGAATAATCTAGGGGGCGCTCTGGAGTCACATGTTAAACCACAATATCAATGTGTCCACAAGGTCTCACTGATGATACACGATAAATCTGGTTCAGATCGGATGATGTCTCACTGAGATATAACAGTTTGAATAATCTAGGGGGCGCTATGGAGTTATATGTTAAACCACATTATCAATGTGTCCACAAGGGCTCACTGATTATTCACAATAAATTTGGTTCAGATCGGATGATGTATCACTGAGATATAACTATAGAAATAATGTAGGGGGCGCACTTGAGTCAAATGTTAGCCCACCATATCAATGTGTCCACAAGGGCTCACTGATGATGCACAATAAATCTGGTTCAGATCGGATGATGTATCACTGAGATATAACAGTTTGAATAATCTAGGGGGCGCTCTGGAGTCATATGTTAAACAACAATATCAATGTGTCCACAAGGTCTCACTGATTATGCACAATAAATCTGGTTCAGATCGGATGATGTATCACTGAGATGGGACTATAGAAATAATGTAGGGGACGCATGAAGCGCAAGTTTGAGGCCTGGCCACGCCCCTTTAGCATAAACGAAAACGCAAACTTTTGATAACTTTTACTGTCCAATGTGTTAAGGGCATGTTAACCAAGTTTAAAGGCAATCCTTCAAAATCACTAAGAGGAGTTTGTTTAAATACGCAATTCAAAAACATCGGAAAATGACCTTTGACCCAAAATGGCCGACTTTGTTTTTGTTTTGGACCAGGGTTCCAAGAGATTTTTTTGTAGGTCCTGACAATTTACACACGTATACCACGTTTCATAATTCTGGGATAAAGCATGGCTGGGGGCTGATTTTTCTAAATATTCTAGAGGGTGCTGTTGAGGAATTAGGCCACGCCCACCAAGTATTACAATGGAATCCTGCAGGAGGGTGAACAAGGATCGATGTCAGTGAGTTTGGTGAAGCTGGGAGCTTATATTAGGAAGATATTTTAGCTTGATGTTTCATGGAGAATGGCCATATTTGAGGCTTGGCCACGCCCACATGCTTTGACATAGAAAAATTATTTTGATAACTTTTGACCTTCAATGCCTCAAGGTAGTGCTGACCGAGTTTGACGCCTGGATCTCGAAAGCTCTAGGACGAGTTCGCTCAGATATGACGTAAATGAAATAGACCAAATTGTGACTTTGACCTAAGGCCACGCCCACATGCTTTGTCATAGAAAAATTCTTTTGATAACTTTTGACCTTCAATGCCTCAAGATAGTGCTGACCGAGTTTGACGCCTGGATCTCGAAAGCTCTAGGACGAGTTCGCTCAGATATGACGTAGTTGATGTTTCATGGAAAATGGCCAGATTTGAGGCTTGGCCACGCCCACATGCTTTGACATAGAAAAATTCTTTTGATAACTTTTGACCTTCAATGCCTCAAGATAGTGCTGACTGAGTTTGACCCCTGGATCTCGAAAGCTCTAGGACGAGTTCGCTCAGATATGACGTAAATGAAATAGACCAAATTTGACTTTGACCTAAGGCCACGCCCACATGCTTTGACTTAGAAAAATTCTTTTGATAACTTTTGACCTTCAATGCCTCAAGATAGTGCTGACCGAGTTTGACGCCTGGATCTCGAAAGCTCTAGGACGAGTTCGCTCAGATATGACGTAAATGAAATAGACCAAATTGTGACTTTGACCTAAAATGGCCGACTTCCTGTTGGCTTTGGACCATTGCTCCAAGAGACTTTTTTGTAGCTCCTGATGAGATACATATGTGTACCAAGTTTCATTATTCTAGGATAAAGCATGGTGTCAATAGACCTTTAAATGTCAAAGTTATAGCGTTTCGTTTGTTTCGGCGAGTACGCCAAGTTCACCGCTCCACTACGCCCCCTGAACATATACGAAAAGTCAATTTTTTTGATAACTTTTAAAGGCCCATGCCTTAACTGCATTCTGACCAAGTTTGAAGCCGATAGGTCGAACGCCTGAGAAGGAGTTCGTCAAAGTTCGACATGAGTAAAACTGAAAAATGACCAAAATTTGACCTTTGACCCAAAATGGCCGCCTACCTGTGCATTTTAGAGGGTACCCCCAATGTACTTTTTTTCTTGAATTGGGGAGATCTACATATGTTCCGAGTTTCAGATCTCTACGACTTACGGTTTTCCCCAACTCACGTTAGGGGGCGCTGTTGAGCAGTTAGGCCACGCCCACTTGCGATTACACCAGATTCATAAAATTTTCGTTGGGGGACAATTTTGGGTGAAGTTTGGTGAGTTTTTGAATATGTTAAAGGCCCCAAACGGCCGCGCGAAGTGACGGAAGAAGAAGAATAATAATAATTAAAGCCGCAAGCGGCGTTGAGGCCCGAAGCAGCTTAGCGCCGCTCGGACCTTATTGAGGCGACCGCGCGAGCTCCAGCTCGTCCGCTCGGTCGCCATTTCGAAGTCTCTCGTGTCTACTCCGCACCAGGGGTGCACACGCACAATAAATCTGGTTCAGATCGGATGATGTCTCACTGAGATATAACAGTTTGAATAATCTAGGGGGCGCTCTGGAGTCACATGTTAAACCACAATATCAATGTGTCCACAAGGTCTCACTGATGATACACAATAAATCTGGTTCAGATCGGATGATGTCTCACTGAGATATAACAGTTTGAATAATCTAGGGGGCGCTATGGAGTTATATGTTAAACCACATTATCAATGTGTCCACAAGGGCTCACTGATTATTCACAATAAATTTGGTTCAGATCGGATGATGTATCACTGAGATATAACTATAGAAATAATGTAGGGGGCGCACTTGAGTCAAATGTTAGCCCACCATATCAATGTGTCCACAAGGGCTCACTGATGATGCACAATAAATCTGGTTCAGATCGGATGATGTATCACTGAGATATAACAGTTTGAATAATCTAGGGGGCGCTCTGGAGTCATATGTTAAACAACAATATCAATGTGTCCACAAGGTCTCACTGATTATGCACAATAAATCTGGTTCAGATCGGATGATGTATCACTGAGATGGGACTATAGAAATAATGTAGGGGACGCATGAAGCGCAAGTTTGAGGCCTGGCCACGCCCCTTTAGCATAAACGAAAACGCAAACTTTTGATAACTTTTACTGTCCAATGTGTTAAGGGCATGTTAACCAAGTTTAAAGGCAATCCTTCAAAATCACTAAGAGGAGTTTGTTTAAATACGCAATTCAAAAACATCGGAAAATGACCTTTGACCCAAAATGGCCGACTTTGTTTTTGTTTTGGACCAGGGTTCCAAGAGACTTTTTTGTAGGTCCTGACAATTTACACATGTATACCACGTTTCATAATTCTGGGATAAAGCATGGCTGGGGGCTGATTTTTAAACTAAATTCTAGGGGGCGCTCTGGAAGAATCAGGCCACGCCCACTACATATTGGACTGCAGTCCTGTCGAGGGATGGATAAATATAGATCTTAGTGAATTTGGTGTAGCTGGGAGCTTATATTAGGAAGTTATTTTAGCTTGATGTTTCATGGAGAATGGCCAGATTTGAGGCTTGGCCACGCCCACATGCTTTGACATAGAAAAATTATTTTGATAACTTTTGACCTTCAATGCCTCAAGATAGTGCTGACCGAGTTTGACGCCTGGATCTCGAAAGCTCTAGGACGAGTTCGCTCAGATATGACGTAATTGATGTTTCATGGAAAATGGCCAGATTTGAGGCTTGGCCACGCCCACATGCTTTGACATAGAAAAATTCTTTTGATAACTTTTGACCTTCAATGCCTCAAGATAGTGCTGACTGAGTTTGACCCCTGGATCTCGAAAGCTCTAGGACGAGTTCGCTCAGATATGACGTAAATGAAATAGACCAAATTTGACTTTGACCTAAGGCCACGCCCACATGCTTTGACTTAGAAAAATTCTTTTGATAACTTTTGACCTTCAATGCCTCAAGATAGTGCTGACCGAGTTTGACGCCTGGATCTCGAAAGCTCTAGGACGAGTTCGCTCAGATATGACGTAAATGAAATAGACCAAATTGTGACTTTGACCTAAAATGGCCGACTTCCTGTTGGCTTTGGACCATTGCTCCAAGAGACTTTTTTGTAGCTCCTGATGAGATACATATGTGTACCAAGTTTCATTATTCTAGGATAAAGCATGGTGTCAATAGACCTTTAAATGTCAAAGTTATAGCGTTTCGTTTGTTTCGGCGAGTACGCCAAGTTCACCGCTCCACTACGCCCCCTGAACATATACGAAAAGTCAATTTTTTTGATAACTTTTAAAGGCCCATGCCTTAACTGCATTCTGACCAAGTTTGAAGCCGATAGGTCGAACGCCTGAGAAGGAGTTCGTCAAAGTTCGACATGAGTAAAACTGAAAAATGACCAAAATTTGACCTTTGACCCAAAATGGCCGCCTACCTGTGCATTTTAGAGGGTACCCCCAATGTACTTTTTTTCTTGAATTGGGGAGATCTACATATGTTCCGAGTTTCAGATCTCTACGACTTACGGTTTTCCCCAACTCACGTTAGGGGGCGCTGTTGAGCAGTTAGGCCACGCCCACTTGCGATTACACCAGATTCATAAAATTTTCGTTGGGGGACAATTTTGGGTGAAGTTTGGTGAGTTTTTGAATATGTTAAAGGCTCCAAACGGCCGCGCGAAGTGACGGAAGAAGAAGAATAATAATAATAATAATAATTAAAGCCGCAAGCGGCGTTGAGGCCCGAAGCAGCTTAGCGCCGCTCCGTCCTTATTGTGGTGAGCATGGGAACTCTAGCTAGTCCGCCCAGTCGCGATCATGGTGCGCATTTGCCAAATATTCCAAATCACATGCAAACTCCAGAGCTCTAGCATCGCCTGCTGGTCTTGTATTCGCCATGCTGCCACAACCACGCCCACATCCTCCAACAAAACCTTCAAGTGTTTTAAAACACATCAGATCAATGTATTATCTGTCTTCTAGCACAGGATCATCTTGACTATGTCAAGGGCGTGAGAGATAGAGTGGCTTTAAACCACCAGAAAGGTGTGAAATTTATGACCAAAACTACCTTTTGATCCAAAATGGCCGACTTCCTGTTGGTTTTGGACCAGGGTTCCAAGAGATTTTTTTGTAGGTCCTGACAATTTACACACGTATACCACGTTTCATAATTCTGGGATAAAGCATGGCTGGGGGCTGATTTTTAAACTAAATTCTAGGGGGCGCTCTGGAAGAATCAGGCCACGCCCACTACATATTGGACTGCAGTCCTGTCGAGGGATGGATAAATATAGATCTTAGTGAATTTGGTGCAGTTGGGAGCTTTTATTAGGAAGTTATTTTAGCTTGATGTTTCATGGAGAATGGCCAGATTTGAGGCTTGGCCACGCCCACATGCTTTGACATAGAAAAATTATTTTGATAACTTTTGACCTTCAATGCCTCAAGGTAGTGCTGACCGAGTTTGACGCCTGGATCTCGAAAGCTCTAGGACGAGTTCGCTCAGATATGACGTCAATGAAATAGACCAAATTGTGACTTTGACCTAAAATGGCCGACTTCCTGTTGGCTTTGGACCATTGCTCCAAGAGACTTTTTTGTAGCTCCTGATGAGCTACACATGTGTACCAAGTTTCATTATTCTGGGATAAAGCATGGCTGGGGGCTGTTTTTTCTAAATATTCTAGAGGGTGCTGTTGAGGAATTAGGCCACGCCCACCAAGTATTACAATGGAATCCTGCAGGGGGGTGAACAAGGATCGATGTCAGTGAGTTTGGTGAAGCTGGGAGCTTATATTAGGAAGTTATTTTAGCTTGATGTTTCATGGAGAATGGCCATATTTGAGGCTTGGCCACGCCCACATGCTTTGACATAGAAAAATTATTTTGATAACTTTTGACCTTCAATGCCTCAAGGTAGTGCTGACCGAGTTTGACGCCTGGATCTCGAAAGCTCTAGGACGAGTTCGCTTAGATATGACGTAAATGAAATAGACCAAATTGTGACTTTGACCTAAGGCCACGCCCACATGCTTTGTCATAGAAAAATTCTTTTGATAACTTTTGACCTTCAATGCCTCAAGATAGTGCTGACCGAGTTTGACGTCTGGATCTCGAAAGCTCTAGGACGAGTTCGCTCAGATATGACGTAATTGATGTTTCATGGAAAATGGCCAGATTTGAGGCTTGGCCACGCCCACATGCTTTGACATAGAAAAATTCTTTTGATAACTTTTGACCTTCAATGCCTCAAGATAGTGCTGACTGAGTTTGACCCCTGGATCTCGAAAGCTCTAGGACGAGTTCGCTCAGATATGACGTAAATGAAATAGACCAAATTTGACTTTGACCTAAGGCCACGCCCACATGCTTTGACTTAGAAAAATTCTTTTGATAACTTTTGACCTTCAATGCCTCAAGATAGTGCTGACCGAGTTTGACGCCTGGATCTCGAAAGCTCTAGGACGAGTTCGCTCAGATATGACGTAAATGAAATAGACCAAATTGTGACTTTGACCTAAAATGGCCGACTTCCTGTTGGCTTTGGACCATTGCTCCAAGAGACTTTTTTGTAGCTCCTGATGAGATACATATGTGTACCAAGTTTCATTATTCTAGGATAAAGCATGGTGTCAATAGACCTTTAAATGTCAAAGTTATAGCGTTTCGTTTGTTTCGGCGAGTACGCCAAGTTCACCGCTCCACTACGCCCCCTGAACATATACGAAAAGTCAATTTTTTTGATAACTTTTAAAGGCCCATGCCTTAACTGCATTCTGACCAAGTTTGAAGCCGATAGGTCGAACGCCTGAGAAGGAGTTCGTCAAAGTTCGACATGAGTAAAACTGAAAAATGACCAAAATTTGACCTTTGACCCAAAATGGCCGCCTACCTGTGCATTTTAGAGGGTACCCCCAATGTACTTTTTTTCTTGAATTGGGGAGATCTACATATGTTCCGAGTTTCAGATCTCTACGACTTACGGTTTTCCCCAACTCACGTTAGGGGGCGCTGTTGAGCAGTTAGGCCACGCCCACTTGCGATTACACCAGATTCATAAAATTTTCGTTGGGGGACAATTTTGGGTGAAGTTTGGTGAGTTTTTGAATATGTTAAAGGCCCCAAACGGCCGCGCGAAGTGACGGAAAAATAATAATAATAATAATAATAATAATGAAGAAATCGAGCGATTACAATAGGCCTTCAGCAGAGCTTCGCTGCTTCGGGCCTAATTAAAGCCGCAAGCGGCGTTGAGGCCCGAAGCAGCTTAGCGCCGCTCCGTCCTTATTGTGGTGAGCATGGGAACTCTAGCTAGTCCGCCCAGTCGCGATCATGGTGCGCATTTGCCAAATATTCAAAATCACATGCAAACTCCAGAGCTCTAGCATCGCCTGCTGGTCTTGTATTCGCCATGCTGCCACAACCACGCCCACATCCTCCAACAAAACCTTCAAGTGTTTTAAAACACATCAGATCAATGTATTATCTGTCTTCTAGCACAGGATCATCTTGACTATGTCAAGGGCGTGAGAGATAGAGTGGCTTTAAACCACCAGAAAGGTGTGAAATTTATGACCAAAACTACCTTTTGATCCAAAATGGCCGACTTCCTGTTGGTTTTGGACCAGGGTTCCAAGAGATTTTTTTGTAGGTCCTGACAATTTACACACGTATACCACGTTTCATAATTCTGGGATAAAGCATGGCTGGGGGCTGATTTTTAAACTAAATTCTAGGGGGCGCTCTGGAAGAATCAGGCCACGCCCACTACATATTGGACTGCAGTCCTGTCGAGGGATGGATAAATATAGATCTTAGTGAATTTGGTGCAGTTGGGAGCTTTTATTAGGAAGTTATTTTAGCTTGATGTTTCATGGAGAATGGCCAGATTTGAGGCTTGGCCACGCCCACATGCTTTGACATAGAAAAATTCTTTTGATAACTTTTGACCTTCAATGCCTCAAGGTAGTGCTGACCGAGTTTGACGCCTGGATCTCGAAAGCTCTAGGACGAGTTCGCTCAGATATGACGTCAATGAAATAGACCAAATTGTGACTTTGACCTAAAATGGCCGACTTCCTGTTGGCTTTGGACCATTGCTCCAAGAGACTTTTTTGTAGCTCCTGATGAGCTACACATGTGTACCAAGTTTCATTATTCTGGGATAAAGCATGGCTGGGGGCTGTTTTTTTTAAATATTCTAGAGGGTGCTGTTGAGGAATTAGGCCACGCCCACCAAGTATTACAATGGAATCCTGCAGGGGGGTGAACAAGGATCGATGTCAGTGAGTTTGGTGAAGCTGGGAGCTTATATTAGGAAGTTATTTTAGCTTGATGTTTCATGGAGAATGGCCATATTTGAGGCTTGGCCACGCCCACATGCTTTGACATAGAAAAATTATTTTGATAACTTTTGACCTTCAATGCCTCAAGGTAGTGCTGACCGAGTTTGACGCCTGGATCTCGAAAGCTCTAGGACGAGTTCGCTCAGATATGACGTAAATGAAATAGACCAAATTGTGACTTTGACCTAAGGCCACGCCCACATGCTTTGACTTAGAAAAATTCTTTTGATAACTTTTGACCTTCAATGCCTCAAGATAGTGCTGACCGAGTTTGACGCCTGGATCTCGAAAGCTCTAGGACGAGTTCGCTCAGATATGACGTAATTGATGTTTCATGGAAAATGGCCAGATTTGAGGCTTGGCCACGCCCACATGCTTTGACATAGAAAAATTCTTTTGATAACTTTTGACCTTCAATGCCTCAAGATAGTGCTGACTGAGTTTGACCCCTGGATCTCGAAAGCTCTAGGACGAGTTCGCTCAGATATGACGTAAATGAAATAGACCAAATTTGACTTTGACCTAAGGCCACGCCCACATGCTTTGACTTAGAAAAATTCTTTTGATAACTTTTGACCTTCAATGCCTCAAGATAGTGCTGACCGAGTTTGACGCCTGGATCTCGAAAGCTCTAGGACGAGTTCGCTCAGATATGACGTAAATGAAATAGACCAAATTGTGACTTTGACCTAAAATGGCCGACTTCCTGTTGGCTTTGGACCATTGCTCCAAGAGACTTTTTTGTAGCTCCTGATGAGATACATATGTGTACCAAGTTTCATTATTCTAGGATAAAGCATGGTGTCAATAGACCTTTAAATGTCAAAGTTATAGCGTTTCGTTTGTTTCGGCGAGTACGCCAAGTTCACCGCTCCACTACGCCCCCTGAACATATACGAAAAGTCAATTTTTTTGATAACTTTTAAAGGCCCATGCCTTAACTGCATTCTGACCAAGTTTGAAGCCGATAGGTCGAACGCCTGAGAAGGAGTTCGTCAAAGTTCGACATGAGTAAAACTGAAAAATGACCAAAATTTGACCTTTGACCCAAAATGGCCGCCTACCTGTGCATTTTAGAGGGTACCCCCAATGTACTTTTTTTCTTGAATTGGGGAGATCTACATATGTTCCGAGTTTCAGATCTCTACGACTTACGGTTTTCCCCAACTCACGTTAGGGGGCGCTGTTGAGCAGTTAGGCCACGCCCACTTGCGATTACACCAGATTCATAAAATTTTCGTTGGGGGACAATTTTGGGTGAAGTTTGGTGAGTTTTTGAATATGTTAAAGGCCCCAAACGGCCGCGCGAAGTGACGGAAAAATAATAATAATAATAATAATAATAATGAAGAAATCGAGCGATTACAATAGGCCTTCAGCAGAGCTTCGCTGCTTCGGGCCTAATAATGAAGAAATCGAGCGATTACAATAGGCCTTCAGCAGAGCTTCGCTGCTTCGGGCCTAATTAAAGCCGCAAGCGGCGTTGAGGCCCGAAGCAGCTTAGCGCCGCTCGGACCTTATTGAGGCGACCGCGCGAGCTCCAGCTCGTCCGCTCGGTCGCCATTTCGAAGTCTCTCGTGTCTACTCCGCACCAGGGGTGCACACGCACAATAAATCTGGTTCAGATCGGATGATGTCTCACTGAGATATAACAGTTTGAATAATCTAGGGGGCGCTCTGGAGTCACATGTTAAACCACAATATCAATGTGTCCACAAGGTCTCACTGATGATACACAATAAATCTGGTTCAGATCGGATGATGTCTCACTGAGATATAACAGTTTGAATAATCTAGGGGGCGCTATGGAGTTATATGTTAAACCACATTATCAATGTGTCCACAAGGGCTCACTGATTATTCACAATAAATTTGGTTCAGATCGGATGATGTATCACTGAGATATAACTATAGAAATAATGTAGGGGGCGCACTTGAGTCAAATGTTAGCCCACCATATCAATGTGTCCACAAGGGCTCACTGATGATGCACAATAAATCTGGTTCAGATCGGATGATGTATCACTGAGATATAACAGTTTGAATAATCTAGGGGGCGCTCTGGAGTCATATGTTAAACAACAATATCAATGTGTCCACAAGGTCTCACTGATTATGCACAATAAATCTGGTTCAGATCGGATGATGTATCACTGAGATGGGACTATAGAAATAATGTAGGGGACGCATGAAGCGCAAGTTTGAGGCCTGGCCACGCCCCTTTAGCATAAACGAAAACGCAAACTTTTGATAACTTTTACTGTCCAATGTGTTAAGGGCATGTTAACCAAGTTTAAAGGCAATCCTTCAAAATCACTAAGAGGAGTTTGTTTAAATACGCAATTCAAAAACATCGGAAAATGACCTTTGACCCAAAATGGCCGACTTTGTTTTTGTTTTGGACCAGGGTTCCAAGAGACTTTTTTGTAGGTCCTGACAATTTACACATGTATACCACGTTTCATAATTCTGGGATAAAGCATGGCTGGGGGCTGATTTTTAAACTAAATTCTAGGGGGCGCTCTGGAAGAATCAGGCCACGCCCACTACATATTGGACTGCAGTCCTGTCGAGGGATGGATAAATATAGATCTTAGTGAATTTGGTGTAGCTGGGAGCTTATATTAGGAAGTTATTTTAGCTTGATGTTTCATGGAGAATGGCCAGATTTGAGGCTTGGCCACGCCCACATGCTTTGACATAGAAAAATTATTTTGATAACTTTTGACCTTCAATGCCTCAAGGTAGTGCTGACCGAGTTTGACGCCTGGATCTCGAAAGCTCTAGGACGAG
>JBBPBX010080950.1:1161-16054 GCA_038048925.1 Garcialebias charrua | reverse complement strand
GGCACAGACACCGACATCACCAACGGCGAGTGATCACTAAGTAACCTTGGAAGATATTCACTATCCATCACTTGATGAAATATCCGACCAGAGATCAAAAAGTTATCTATTCTAGTATGGGTATTATGTGGGTGTGAATAAAATGAATAATCTCTAACCTGTGGATGCATCCGTCTCCAAACATCTGTCAATTGTAAATCTTCCATAAATGAAGATGTTATTTTAGCTGATTTAGTGAGGGGACAAGGTCTAACAGAAGATCTGTCGAGCACCGTATCTAAACAGAAATTGAAGTCCCCTCCTACCACTAGAAACCCTGGTGCTTGTGAGACCTGGAGAAAAACATCCTGCATGAATAAACTATCATCATAATTAGGAGCATATATGTTCATAAATGTCCAAGATTCTGAATACATTTGCCCTTGCACCATAATGTATCTACCCGATGGGTCTGATATAGTTTTATTAACAACAAAAGGTAAGTTTTTATGCAATAAAATTGCTGTTCCTCTTGATTTGGAGCTAAATGAAGAAAAAAAAACCTGACCCACCCAATCTCTTTTAAGCTTTTTATGCTCCTTGTCAGACAAATGTGTTTCTTGTAAGTAAACAATATCTGGTTTTAATTTCTTCAGGTAAGTATATACTCTTTTTCTTTTTATAGGGCTATTCAATCCTTTAACATTAAATGTTACAAATTTCAATGGACTTACAGACATTGGCTATGATAAAAAATCAACCAGCCGATTCTTTCTCTAAATGGCCGAACCAGGCCCAAGTGAGCAAATCCTACTCCATCCCATCTCTCAGAATTTAGGGAAGGCAGGGGGTGGGGGCAGGAACACAGGAAAACACAAAATAAAAAGACAATACGTTTAACATTGAACACTCTTCTCGATTGCCACCTCAACATCCTGGCAACCAAACCTAAACCTAACCTAATGACTCAAAGATGCTCAAATCTCCTTTCTAAACTAAGCTAACCTGTGAGCTCTCATAACAAAAAATAAAAACAAACGCTGTCGTATTTCCCTTGGAATATACCTCTTAACCTTCATAGAGGCATCCTTGGCCCCCCAGATGTATGGGCAATTATACATTATAATAAAAATAAAAAGACTGGCAAACCAATAAATTTTAAGCAATATTCTAAACTTTCAAAACAGTAGCACATAAAAGAATATGCCTTGAGTACTGGTATTCACTAAACCCCTAGTACTAAAATAAAATAAATAAATAAAAAATAGAAAAGACCGATAGTTCATAATAATAAAGTATATAATTAGAGGGAACAAGTTAGATCTCTTTATCACCACTTAGCCAGTAACCATCAAGGGTCCAGTTCACTGACTCTGGTGTAAACATGATGCAGTCATTGATTCTAAAGTAAACATGCAGTCACTGATTCTGGTGTAAACCTGATGCAGTCATTGATTCTCAAGTGAACATGCAGTCACTGATTCTGGTGTAAACCTGATGCAGTCATTGATTCTCAAGTGAACATGCAGTCACTGATTCTGGTGTAAACCTGATGCAGTCATTGATTCTCAAGTGAACATGCAGTCACTGATTCTGGTGTAAACATGATGCAGTCATTTATTCTGAAGTAAACATGCAGTCACACACCTGAACCCTTTGTTCTGCTCCGTTCTGCTCCGGATTCTGAATCAGTGATCACTGGTCGCTGACATCTGCTGCTCCCGTTGCTCCAGGGTTTTGATAAATTTAAAGGCTTCCTCTGCTGTTTTAGGCGCTTATCTTGTTAAATTTTGAAGAAATGCACAGCGAGTCGCCCTCTGCACGTTCATGTTTCCACATATCAAAAATGCAGCTGATTTGATGGTCAAAGTGCATTTATTAAGCAAAAGTTGGACTGAGACACACCTTTACTATAATTTCAAGCCAACAAATAATGTTTTAAGTCAGAGTCAGTCAGAGTCAGAGTCAGAGTACTTTTATTAACATTGCACAAGTTTTCACCAATACAGCGTGAATATGTACGCACAGTCATCCTGAAGGGGGAGTGAGTGTGTGAAGCTGCTGCCAATTCAGACCACATGTGACCAATCACATTATGTTCTTCAACGCGGCCTCTCTCATCCGTGTTGGGATGAAGGTCAAAGGTGTGAAACAAGGAAAGTACCATAAGGGTCACAGCGTTGGTATTAAAAAAAATGTATCACATTTTGTCTGCCAAGACACCACATGAGACAGTAAAAACCATACCATAAGCACATTTAAGACAGTTACATGTTGCATTTTGAGACTGAGGCAGGGAGATTTCTGTCCATGAGACATTCCAGATAGCAACAGTTTGAGAGCCAGCCGGCCTCCGATAACGCTCATAGAAAAGTTCTCCGGGGGGGTAGCGGACAAGACAAGAGGAGCAGCTGTTTGTCCTCAGTAAAACACGTCTCAGGAGAAATTAGATATCCAGCCTTTTCCAAGGCTGTTTCCAAGGGAGTCAGATAAGAATGGCAAATATTTTCACTTCAGGCTCACATTGTAATTTCTGCAGCCTTCAGTCTGTAAGGGCGACTCTGTTCCAAAAATGATCCAATTCGGGACTTTTTTCCACTGATCCAAGCTCTGACCTCAGATGTTGACCAGTACAGCGTCCAGAGTCCCAATCCGAGGGTGATCTGTTCACCTTCCGGATAAGCTCGCAAACAGCTGATTTCTCGAGGTCACAGTGCAGACCAGATGTCGGGTGCTCCAAGTCCTGCTGAAGTCTCCCTCATTTGCGATAGGCCAGTGCTCCACAAAACGCCAAAAAGCAAAGCGCTGCCATCATAATCCAATATAATCCAGATTCTTCACCTCCTCCACAGAGCACAGCGCAGAGAGCGAGACGCACACCATCCAACAGGAATCCATGGCGTATCCTCTTTGTCACTCTGTGTGGATGGACCGGCTTCCCTCGTGCCTTGTCTTTTGTTGAAATCTTGTTAGAAGAATCGAATGCCCATACCTCCAATCCATCTTAATTTGCGTTCGAGGTGCTTTTCTGAGGAGCTGCAGGCAGCAGCAGGGGGGCGGGGGGGAAGGACGGGGGAGGAAAGGACTGGAAGCGACTGCCTCAGTCAAGAGCCAGAACAGAAAAGTGATAATCTTGTCAAATTCTTGTGAAAGTCCTCCCGTGCATGCCCCAGCAGCGGCCATTAGGCAGCACAACACTGGTCCACATTTCCAGGTTATCATAGATGCGATGTATACAGCAAAGCGACATATTTATGCCCTTTTCCACTTTATTTGACATACTGTATTTGGACTGATGCGGCTTAGGGCAGTGTGATGTTTACGTCGGAAAATACGGTACACCTACATCGTTAGGACTGAGAACACACATGGTTTGAGAGGGGGTGAAGGAAGCCATCTACCAGAGGAGGAGGTCTCTGATTTCACCTTTCAAAAACTTATAATGCAACTTTAAACCAGTCATTTTCACTCCAATCAAGAACTTCATTCATGTGACCAGTGGCTCTTCTGTGATCAGACTAACAAAGACCCTAACGAACCTCTGTCATGAGGAGTGACAGGGCAATCTGCATGTGTATCTAGCTTACAGAGCACCTCAGCTTTATAACTCAATCCCCACACTCGTTTCTTTGAATTGAGAAAGCTCCTCGGATGAGAAGTGAAACATCGTCAGCTACAAAATGTTTTTGTCTTTAACCTTTTTTGGGGGGATAAACAGAAAATAGAAGAATAGAAGCCCAATTTTTGTATTGACAGTATATTTCAACATTTAAAATGCAACGAAGAGTATTATTCAACTAAAGCACAAAAGTTTTAAAAAATCCTTCCAGAGAAGTTGCAAAAAACGAGTGAAAGAACCGTCAACATTCGCATTGGGCCTATTTTTTTTTTACAAGAAGGAAAAGCAACAAATTATAATAAGTTTGGGCTCATTAAGGACCTCTGCAGCAAAGCAGAAAGATTTCACAGAGCAGCCGTTAACATCCTCATTTTGTTCTCCTCTTCTCTGGGAACAAGTCCAATGTGTGCAGCAGATTTTCATAAAGGGAGGAGACGCTGAAGAAAGAGTTTGTTTCAAAGCAAGGTATGAAAGTAATTATCTTTTATTCATTTTAATCTTTTTGCACGTCAACATTTTGGTGTTTTTGTTCAAGCGGGCTTTTAATGTTATAAACAGAAAGAGCACATTGTTCACACGAAGCTTACAAAAGCTGAAGGCTCAGCTGTGAGATCATGACCCCACAAATACAGAGACAAAATACAAGAGGCAAATGGGATTCAGCGTAGGAGCTTTACACAAAAAGACAAACACAAAAAAGTAAGAAGAACCCACCCCTGCAGGAAGAGGACTTGTTTTTATGTTCTAAATGAAGCACACAACAACAAAAAAAGACTGGTTGTGTTAAAGTCAATGTAAAAACAGTGTCATTACTAATAAAGGTGCCGTTTAACTCTGATTTCATCATTTTACTGGAATATTCCAGTCAACAATATTATTACTGCTGGAGGGCCAGGGTTTTCTTGCAGAAATGCTAACTCTGGGTCGAGTCTGGAAATCTGGTGTGCTTTTACTCTGCTCAGTCAAATGTGAAATAATAAATAAAAAGAGAAGAAAATGGCTGCTCCTCTGCCTTCACTCTTGGTCCCTTGCTCTTTGTTAAAACCATATCTTTGCTGCTCCATCGCCCCCAGCAACATTAAATCCCATTAAATTCACCTTCATTAAAGCAGTCCTCTCCATTCCTCGCTGCAGCGGCTCCAGAGCGGGCCTCTCAAGGACAGAGCAGTAATGAGGCCGGACTGGATTTAACCTTGAAGAGTGCAGGTTTTCATTTCCAAATCAATAACTTATGGTTCAAAACTGCCATTAGATCCAGGCTATAATTTTCTAGCTTTAATTGTGTGGATTAGGTTTCTCCAATGGTGAGAAGGCATTTAGCTTCAAGCTGCAGCGTTGAGATTACATTTATCATTATAGTTTTTCCTCTTTCAAAAAAAAAAAAAAAAGTGACAGTGCATGCAGGAGTTTATGTGCATGTGTACATTTTGCTGCACAGATGGGATAACTTAAGGAGATTGTATTTCAAAGAGCTGGTATGAATTATTAGGTTGTTGGCAGCGGTGGGTTGTAAAGTCTTTGTTACTGCACTTAAGTAAAATGTTCATGTATCTGTACTTTACTTAAGTAGAAATAAATGTGGGTACTTTTACTCCACTACAATTTACATAAAGTATCTTTACTTTCTACTAGACTACATTTCTATAATGTGTTGAGTTACAAGTTACATTCACGTTGCAGCTTTTTGATTTGTCGTTAGTTTGAAAGTAACTGATGTCGAGAGAGTTGGTCCATTGAATCACTGCAAAGTGGACAGGTAACATTAGACCTGCCTCCAGGAAGAGCTGGACCAATGACGTATATTGTAGTGGGTCATTGAGCATGGAGCACCCACAGCACCACTAACACACCCAAAATGGATTCCACTGCAGAGAGTCAGCCAGAAGATACACAACATGACCTTATTGAAAGATGATTGAAAAATTATTGAAAGACTGTTCAGTACAGCAGGACAGATTTTCTCTTCCTAAAGAGACAAACTGGACTCAAAAAAATTAAAAAAACAAATTATTTTGAACTTGAACAATACATTCTTGCTGCAAAATTAAAATGTGTCAGTTCATGGGATGTTAGGAGACAAGAGATGTCTCTAAATGTCTCAACACTCGGTCCAAGTTTAGAAAAGGGTGTCAGGAAGTTAAAATATTGTTCATTGTTGATCCATTACCAGGTTGACTAGACAGTATTTTAACTAGAGTTGATGACAAACTGGAGTTGAAATGATCAGATATTACTTTGTTAGGTCCAATGCTCCTTTTTTTAGGATAAAACTTTTACTTAAACGTGTTTACTGCAGTTAAAATGACACGTTGGTTTTACTTTGTGTTAAATAAAAACTTTCAAAGGTATAATCATTCCTTATTATTCTTATTTTGCTTAATGACATTTAACTCTGCAGGTCATCCCTGAAGTTCTGATGCACAGAATCATAAGTCCAAGTGTGAACTGTGTCACAGAGTAAACACAATAAAAACATGTATTATCTGCAGCATTGTTCATTAATATGATATAACACTACTGTATTAATGTATTACAGAAAATATACATAAAGTACACACACTTAATGATATTGAAGACCATTGCATTAGGTAATACATTCAGCAAGTACTTTTACTTAAGTAAAAACATTAATATGGTAATTCTATTTTTACTAGAGTACATTTTTGTCTGTTTATTTGTACTTTTATGTAAGTACAGTGTTTGAGTACTTTCTCCACCACTGGTTGTTGGCACAATTTTCTTCAGAGAAACCAAGCAGAGGACAGAAGGAGACGTCTCTCCACTTCTGCTCAGTCCAGTATTACATCCAGTGTCATCATTCACTATGAAGAGAAAGAAACATAGGACACCTCCTGTACAGCTCTGTAAAACAAGATTTGTCAATCACCTGCAGTCAGACGCAGAACGAGAATATGAATTATGAATGAAAAATTAACTCTCGGTTGATAGGCTGGCAGCAGGTGAAAAAGGAAAGAAGGAAAGGAGGCTTGACCTTCAGGGGAATTGTTCCATCTTCTGTCTTTTTGTATGTTTTAGTGGGACACTGTCTGCTATCTTTGTCATGTGATCATATGGAATGCATTAATTTGTCCTGCGGTGATAATTTCTGCCCGACATTTTTGTAATGTGATATATCAGATTTTATCATGAAATGAGGGAGGACTGAAGGTGTGGTGATCACTGGAGCTTAATTTTTTAATCAACTTCTCTTTTTAGATGAAGCTTTATTAAATTACAAACTCACTCTGTGGGACCAGGATGCAGGCGGAGTGTAAAAAAAGAGCTTTGTGGGATAATTAAATATAAGTAATGAAAAAATGCCTTCTTCTAGCAAAGACAGAGGAAAATGGGAGGGAGACAAAATCGATGAGCTGTTCTGCTCGGCTTTTCTTTCATTTTTTCCTCATTAGCGTTTCAGGAAATTTACTATGTTAACTTATGAAAAGAAGCAAAAGGATGCATTGTCTGCAAGATATGGATTCATAATGATTAAAGAGAATTTCATATTTTTATCACGCTTTAATTCATACCGCGTGTGCACTGGAAATGACGTTTTATTGGTGCTGATCTGCAAAAGAAAATAAATAAAATTTATTTCATTGAGATTTTGTGGCTTTTGTTAGATGTAAATAAAATATAAACTTCAATTACAGACAGAATAGATCATCTTTTAGCTTTTTCTGCTCAGATCGTTGAGATTTTGTTGCGACGTCTTCCAGACGGATAAGCAATTCTGGCTTGTTTAATCGTCAAAGGTCCGTCGTATTTTTTATTCATATCCATCGTTTTGATAAAAAATAATGGAAAAAAATATTTAAAATAATTCATTTAACAATATTTTATGCAACTTACCGGTACATGTTGCTGAATATCCTTTAAATTAGCTTAAAATTAAGTACAAAAAAGACTAAACATGAGTTGGAGCATAAACTGTAATGTATTTTATTTTTTATTTAAACCTGTATTTTACAGAGAAAGAAATCCATTGAGATTATTAATCTTTCATACAAGGATGCCCTGGGAAAATAAATGTGTTGCAGAAAAAAAAACTGTTTATTTAGCTGGGTAGTATTATTTAACTTGCTTAGTCTGTCAAAAAACATAAAATCAAGGGCAGTTGACTTGGGACCAAGAAGTTGCAGGTTAGATTCCCGGCCATGCCCACATGTGATGTCCTTGAGCAAGACACCTGCTCCTCGGGTACCTAAAGTGCTGCACCTGTACGGGTGGATCCCACGTGTGATGAGTCAGAGCACAAATTTCATCACTGCATGAGAACATCGATAAAACATGACACACATTATTTTAAATAAGCTGATTCTGCTTTTGAGGTTTTCTTTAGGGAGCTTTATCAGGATTCCATCCATCCATCCATCCATCCATCCATCCATCCATCCATCCATCCATCCATCCATCCATCCAGTTTACCCGCTTCTTCCTTTTTCAGGTTGCAGGGTTCAATGGTGCCCATGTCCAGCCATCACTGTGGGAGAGGCGGGGCACACCCCTGACAGGTCTCCAGTCCATCACAGAGACACCTCAAGTTCAGGTTCAAATTCAAGGTTCTTTATCGTAATTCACATCAGTGGTACATGAGGTGGAAGGAAATTGTGTACTCAAGGTCCCAGTTACACCCCAAAATTGCAAAATATAAAGTATAAAAAGAAACAATATACAAGGATCGAAGATATACACTAAAAACTAATAATGTAATATAACACGGTATATTAAACAGTGAGAGTGGTGACGCAGAGGTTAAGAAGGTGAGCTTGTGATCGGAAGATCATTGGTTCAAGCCCCGGTACTGACAACATAAAAAATGTGGGTGGGATAAGTGAAGTCTCCACCCTCATCTACCCCACTCTGGGCCCTTGAGCAAGGCCCTTAACCCACACCATCTGCTCCCCTGGGAACCCTAGATATCAGCTCTCTGCTCCACACAGAGGGCTGTGGTAGCTCAGTGGTCTGTGGTTGTGTCAGGAAGAACATCTGGTGTAAAAACCCAGAAAGTTTTTCGAGGCTCAATGGGATTAACCTGCCTAAATAAAGGTTGAATGAATTGCCTGTTCTGTATTTGTACTCATTCTGTTTTAAGAGTTTGATGTAAAACTAAAGGTTTTGAGAGAACTATAGATTGAACTTTTTGTGCTGGAACAAATGAAGCACCGTCTGTCCGTCCATCCGTCCATCCATCCATCCTTTACTCGCTTCCTCCTTTTCAGGTCACAGGGGTTCACTGACTGCCCATGTCCATCCATCACTGTGCAAGATGTGGGGTACACCGTGGACAGGTCTCCAGTCCATCACAGGGACACAACAAACAACCATTCTCTCTCTCTGTCTCACCTAGGAACAATTTAGAGTTACCAATCAGTCTAACATGCATGTTTTGGGTCTGTAGGAGGAAACCAGAGCTCCCGGAGAAAACCCATGCATGCATGCATGGCGAGGACATGTTAACTCCACGCAGAAAGCCCCCCTGGCTTGGATTAGAACCAACGACGTTCTTGTTAAGAAGGAGCAGTTCTACCAACTGCACCACCGTGCTGCCCAAAAGCACAGTCCATGAAGTTAATTATACATAGCCTACTGTAACCGGTTTATAAATAATTGCTTAGCATTAAAAAAAAAGTGACAGAAACTTGTTCTGTTAATGCAGAATTATTTATCTTCAACAAAAATGTGTTGGCTGAGAAGTTGCAAAGAAAGAAAGGAATCCTGAAAGGGTCGAGCTTCTGGCTAGAGACCACAGATGTTCTATCAGAGCTGGTCTTCAGTGTAACAAATCATAGAAGTCTAACTGATACCAGCTCCTTCTTGTTGATCACAACACATTCACAGGCCAAAGAAGATACATTATCCCTACTGCAATTTCTGGCACCGAGGTTTGCCCTGATGTGTTCATCCAATGGGAAGAAGATCTCTAAAGGAGGTGCCTTGGCAGCATCCTTATCAGATACCTGAACCTTCCTCAACTGACTCTTTATAATGCAGTATTCTGGATCTTGTTGGTCATGGTTCACACCTCATGACCATAGGTGAGTTGGACTTGAGATAAACTACAGGTAATCCCCGACTTACGAGCGAGTTCCGTTACAACGACTATCTCGTAAGACGAAAATCTCATAAATCGGGGACTACCTTTATACAACACACGAGCCGCCACTGAACACGTACATGTAGGTAATGAAGTTACCAAGCGCTTTGCCTATCCTAACACAGCTATATAATTTTTACAAAAAAAAAAAAAAAACAGTACTGTACAGGTACATAACACATAAATAAAAAATATAATTTCTTACTTTGAGCTGATCAAGCTGCCCACGTTAGCTGTTGTTAGCCCTCGCCATTAGGCCTGGACTCGTTAGCGCTCGTTAGCGTGTAGCACATCCAAAAAAGGCTGTTGGAGCTGCTTCTCCACGTTAGCTGGGTGTCCATCCGACATCTTAGGCTGCTAGGCGGACATCGAGGCGAGCTCCAGGCCGCCGCCCGGCGGTTCGGTGTCCGCTTTAGCATGTTAGCCTTAGCTCATACCATGAGCTGCTGGTGTCGCGTGGCGCGGTGGGAGCGATCGCGGCTGCTGCTCCAGGCCTGAGACATCCACAGAGTTCAGCGAGTGTTTCCAGCTAATTTATCCGTATGAGGCCACCTCTGATCGATATGAATCTCGTAGGTCGACCCCCTCGTAAGTCGGGGATTACCTGTAGATAGATAAATAGAGATCACAAAAAAGTTAACTCATGTAATCTGGACAGATTCTTTTTGGAAGAAACATTTAATCTGTCATCTGAAAGACTTCATCATTCTGAGAAAACAAAGTTTTGCCTTTTGGCTCAGGTCCCTCTTCACCATGACAGACCAGAGCATCACCCTCATTGATGCTAATTGATGAATGAGGCCCTGATCCATCAATCCATTTAATGCTCCATCCTCCCATCCTTCATGAACAAGGATTCAAGGTGCTGTAACTCCTCAGCTTCAACCAAAGACTCATCTCCAGTTAGGAGGGTAATTTAATTTAATTTAAGTGATAGACAAAATTAAACTCACAGTTGTTGATCTAATTGTAAAAATAATACTTGCTTGAAAACTTTATTTCTTGAGTTTGCATTTAGAAAACCCGTCATATTGTCTCCCGATTGTGCTTCACTCCTAAAAGTTAAAACTGAAGTACGACCAGGAAACTTTATACTTCTATAAGAGTCTTGGGAAGTTATGAACAAATTTGATGCACCCTGCACTAGTTCATCTAACCTCCTGTAGCGTGACATTTCACGTCTGTGCTAAAATCTTTGGACGGACTTCAAAGGTAAAAACATGCTAAATCTTATTACAGCACCTAATATTGTGCACGTAAGTGACCACAGAGCGTGTAGTTGGAGAATGCAGTTAGCTCAAACCACTTGCAGCAATGCTGTGTAGTTTTAAAACTTGTATCCTGTATGTTGTGAAATTTCACTTTTATGTCTGTCTGTCCAACTTTTAATGCGGGGGTTTCTAACCCACTGGCAGTGTCTTTATAATTAGATTATACTTCAGAAATAACCAGAATCCAGAATGCCAATTTGTGTCCCAGACGGTGTAAAATTTGTTGTTACATCGCTAGCAAAAAGTGCAGGTGAGAGAAAAGTCCTCAGGCAAGCAGCAGATCACTGCTACTTATGAGATTCTCTCTCTTCACATCTCTGCTCTCTCTCTGCTTTCAGACTTTAGAGACATGAGAGCATGAACAAGTCACTCTGAAACCCCAGCAATCAAAGTAAAATACAAATATTTTTCATAAAGATGATTATTTTTCTACACAGAATGTTGCTTAGCAATGAAAGCTACATTAACGTATCTTCCGCGGTACACGTCGCATCAGTTGCATCAGTCGCATCAGCCCAAATACCGTATTTTCCGGCCTATAAGTCACAGTTTTTTTTAAACTAATTTTCATGTCCTGCGACTTATAGGGTGAAGCGACATATTTAGGGATTTTTCCCCCATATTTTTAGACCAATTTTTGATTGAGATATGACCGTTTCCATTCATTCTGACGAAAAAAATGGAGCAGTACCCCTTTCGGCCGCTAAGGGCGCAGTACCACTTTCGGCTGCTAGGGTCCACCGACCTTTCCCAGCTCATGTGTCCGACGGCAGCCTCCTCTGCTCGGACTCACTCTGTCGCAGCACGGCCTCCTGCTCTCTGGAGGTCTGAACTACTGTTTCCTCAGTGTTTGTTAAAAAAATAGCTCATGAACCACAGGACAGATTTTGATGAAACTTACAGAAAGTAATCACTGGATGGACATTTACAACAAGTTATCTTAAGGAAATGTTTGAGCGAAAATTCGATTTATTTATAAATTATTTTCGCAGCGCATGCGACCGTTTGGAAGACCGTCAAAGCGAAACAATTTAAATCCAGCTGATTGGATGATTACGTGCATTTATTAAAGGGGACCTCAGATGTATTTTTTAAATTTTTATGGTATTTCTGTGGGATATCCAGACCCTATTCCTTCAATTTAATGCACAAAATAATTATTAGATAATCAATTATACCCTTTTTAATTCTGCCATTTTTAACTTTCGTTTTGAACGACCGGTTTCTTGAAGTCCACGCCCTTCAACGATCTGTTCACGCCCTCTGTAACAGCCAGTATCTGTAATGTGTTGTTGTTTTAAAATTAGCTCTTTTTTTATTACTCATTTGACTTACTGTTAGTGTTAGCTTAAGATAACTTACCGAAACCCGTCTGAGCGCGCCGCAGTTTGCTGCTCCTTTTAGCATTAGACCACCCGAATCCGAAGCTAATGTTAGCTTGTTCCTCTTCCGGTTTTCGCCAGCTCCGCTCGTTGCACGCGATGAGATTTTGGGAGTTATCGCTGTTCCAGTGAAGACAACACAAAGTTCACCAAGTGTCTCCCGTAAATTAATCTGTAAGGAGAAGGTCCTCTTGCTGCGAGCCTGCTGCGAGGCTGCTGCAAGGCTGTACAGTTGAAGCTCCGCTCCATCGCGCCGGAAGAGGGTCCCGTCGAACCCGGTCCTTCCGCCTGTGGTCCGCTCGTTTAATTTTTGCCGGCTGCGCGTTGGCAGCGATCGCAAATACACTAAAAATTGAACTAAAACATAAAAATAACAATTATACTTTATTTATAAAGCCATTTAAAAAAACACAGCTGCAACAAAGTGCTGTACACATGAAATTAAGAACATATAAACAAAAGATGAGATGAAATCATGAAAAACAACAGTCATGTGTTTAATACAGAAGTGGGTTGAGCCTAACCAGGGGTTGCTAGGTGAGGGGCTGGACTCAGGTTTGATCTGATTGGCTGGCGGCTTGTGACGTCAATAAATGCAGGAAGTGTGAATCCTGGTGTATTTATCAAAAATAAATAAATCTACTTAGAGTAAATAAACCACTGGGTGCATTTTTTTGGCACAAGGACTGTTTTTTTATGAAGTAAATACCCAAAGTTTAGTAAAAAAACATTAAAAAGTGAATTTTGCATGTGTGGTCCCCTTTAAGGAAAAGTTAAGCTCAGAAACACGTTTACTATAATGTCAGCAAACAAATATACTTTTTTTTGCTGTTTATCTTGTTAAGTTTTAAAGAAATGAAGCGTATCCGCTTGCTGCGTGTGCACGCTTCGCAGCACTGAGGTAGCAAAACTATTTTTTAAAATTCAGCTTATTTGACCATTACGTGCATTTATTCAGCGGGTTCGGATGTTGTCAGTCCATACAATGGGCGTTATCAACTGTTATCATCCCCATTTGTAGCGGAGAATAGGTAACCTACTACCTACTAGCATGTTTAACATAACGTTATCAGCATTATAATCGCTGTGAGTAGGCAGCGTGTTTCTGTCAACCCGGAAGTGTTGTTTTTTTTTTTCAGCTTATGTAACAGTTTCATTCAACCTTTTATTCCCTCAACCTAACCTTAAACCTGACCCAGAGGACCAACCCTAAACCTAACCAAGACCCTAAACCTAACGCCAGAGGTTTTCCTCGAAACTTTAATACTTTGCTAAAGACGGAGCCTGCTGTCATTGCTTGTAACGGTGACAACGTACCTTTAAACCTACTAGTAGGTACAGTAGGGGCATTTTGAGCGATAGGAATGGGGGTGATAATAAATGATAGGGGCCATTTAATGGACTGATAACATCCGAAGCGGGTGCATTTATTAAGGAAAAGTTCAGCTCAGACACATCTTTGCTATACATGTAATTTTCAGCAAACAAATGATTGTTTTTAAGTGTTAATCTTGTTAAAGTCCTACCATGCACACTCCTGTGGCCATTTGCAGTGACGCGTAACATACGCGACGCCTCAGCGGTGACGCAAAATAGATGCGACGCATACGGAGGTGCGACACGTTTATGGATTTTTCCACTTTACAGTATTGGACAAATTGGATTAATGCAACATATAGGGCGGAGCAACTTAAAGGGCGGAAAGTTCGGTATGTCTAATAAAGTGGAAAAAACATAAATATGTTGCTTCGCTGTATACGTTGCATCTATGCGTCACCGCTGACAACCCGGAAATGTGGGATGGTGTTGTGCAAAAATTGATAGGCTGCCAAATGGCGGCCACGGGAGTGTGCATGGGAGGACTTTAACAAGAATTTAACAAGATTAACACTTAAAAACAATTTTTTGTTTGCTCGAAATTATAGTGAAGGTGTGTCTCAGTCTAACTTTTGCTTAATTAATGCACTTTGACGGTCAAATCAGCTGCATTTCAAAAGCCGATTCGCGGAAGCGGGAGCACGCAGAGGGACGACTCGCTGTGCATTTTTTTCGAAATTTAACAACATAACCACCTAAAAACAACGATTTGTTTGCTTGACTTTATAGTAAAGGTGTGTCTCAGTTGAACTTTTACAAAATGCACTTCAATGGTCAAATCAGCTGCATTTTGCCAGGGCGGCACAGCAAAATGAAGCTGATTTGACGGTCGCTCCAGTCATGATCCTGGAGCTGGACAAAGGTGGCTTCTTTGGCAAGCTGATTGTGCCATTAATAGTCACTTTTACCTATTATATGACACAACGGCATGCCATACTCCTTGAGTGCCATCCAGAGCTGAAAGTAGTAGTGTTCAATATTTTCAATGTCAGAATGAATGAAAATGGTCATATCTCAGTCAAAAATTGGTTTATAAATATAGGGGAAAAATATAAATAAGTCGCAGGATATGAAAATCAAGACCCCCCCCCACCCCCACCCCCCCGTGATTTATAGACCAGACAATACTGTACATCTTCTGTCAAGTGGTCAAATCACTGAAATATTT